>LOJH01000118.1:1691-46770 GCA_001685095.1 Ellobius talpinus | reverse complement strand
CTTCTCCTTCTCCTCCTCCTCCTCCTCCTCCTCCTCCTCCTCTTCTTCTTCTTCCCCTTCTTCTTCCCCTTCCCCTTCCCCTTCCCCTTCCTCTTCTTCTTCCTCTCCTCCTCCTCCTCATCCACATTTTCCTCCTCCTCCTCTTCTTCCTCCACCTCCTCCTCCTCCTCCTCTTCACTCCTGTTAGGTCTTCCTTTGCCCTCAGGCTTCAGTTTCCATGCCAGTCTATAAAC
Source organism: Ellobius talpinus (assembly GCA_001685095.1). Taxonomy (NCBI): domain Eukaryota; kingdom Metazoa; phylum Chordata; class Mammalia; order Rodentia; family Cricetidae; genus Ellobius; species Ellobius talpinus. The sequence continues at coordinate 46,537 of LOJH01000118.1, read as the reverse complement.
CCACCCAGGAGCCTGAGTGCTGCTGGTGCCAGAGGGTACAGATGTTTGGGATTCTGTTCACCCTGTATGACTCTTGAGCTCAGGCACTTTCTCCCACAGCTGGCCTTGGGCAATGTGATCAGCGCCTTGGGAGACCAAAGCAAGAAGGTAGTGCACGTGCCCTACAGGGACTCCAAGCTCACTCGGCTGCTCCAGGACTCTCTGGGGGGCAACAGGTATCTAATGACCAATGTCCAGGAAGGGTGGGAAGTTCTTAGATGGAGAATACTGATGTGGGCTTAGGGCCTGACTCCCAGGACCTAGGGGGCCTTCTCAGCCTAGGCTGCAGACTCAGATGCAGGAACTTTGTTCAGTGACTTGTGGCTAGGTAGACTCAGTTCCATTATTTCACAGCAGTGAGAGACAATCCTAAAGGAAGCCACATAGCCCAGTGAGACAAGAAATGGCAAGTGTCAGGCCTACAGAGAGGCCATGACATATTTACCTTGCCAAGCAGAGGATTCTACAATTAGTCATCACCCTTGCTAACTGCTTTCAAGGATTTTCCTCTTTGGCCAGGTGGTCCAGGGTCCCACACCCCAGGTTACAGGTCCTTTAAGCATTAAATTGGGGAGGGGATCAGGGTGAAACAGAACTTCTACTCTGGAACAGTACTTCTGGGTCTGGCTCTGTCCTTTGTTCTCACCCAGCCTGGTTGCCCTCTTAGCCAGACCATCATGATCGCCTGTGTGAGCCCCTCGGATCGGGACTTCATGGAGACACTTAACACTCTCAAATATGCCAATCGGGCTCGCAACATCAAAAACAAGGTGGTGGTTAACCAGGACAAGACCAGCCAGCAGATTAGCGCGCTGCGAGCTGAGATCGCACGCCTGCAGATGGAACTGATGGAGTACAAAGCGGTGAGCACTCCCAGAAGGAGCTGGTCCCCTCTCCACACCCTGCCCTGTAGCATCCCACAACCAGGTCCTGAGTGGGCCTCCCGCCTTCCCATCACCCACCCATCATGTCTGCTAGACATCACTGTGCATCAGATACAGTTCCTAGTCCTGGGTTTTAGGGCAAATCCAGCTCAGACTGAGCTATCTAGACTTAGAATACAAAGTCTAAGAATTAGAGCATGTTGGTGTTGTAGCATGGGTCTTTCGTTCAGGGAAGGTACTTCCCAGTTGCTTTTATGTCCACTGAAAATACTGTGTGGGAATCGATGAGACCACTCCACTATGGTGGAGTCATTGCAATGAGGGCACAGGGTGCTGCAGGGGCAGAGCGGCCAGCCTGCTTGCCCAGGTAGTCAGGAAGGGCTTTATGGAATGGGCCGTATATGTAGATTTAAAAGAATGGCGTATCAACAGCAGGAGGAGGCCAGCAAGCATTCTGGGTAGAAAGTAAGCCATATAAAAACAACAGAAAGGGGAAAAACAGGTGCTGGGGGGGCGTGTCTAATTCTATGTGGCCAAGGCTGACGTCACCCACTGGCGGCCCCTAGTCTGAATCTGTCACATAGATGGGTGGGTTTGGAATTGGTTTCAGAAGCATGCAACTTGTTTGACAGCTTTTCTGAAAGCCAAGAAGGAAGTTTCAACTTCTGTGGAAAAATTTGTCTCTACCAACAACTGGCACTAAGTTGGCTGGAGTGAATAGCAATGTTTCTTATATGAAGAAATTTCATAATTCAAGCACAAACAAACTGTGCATTTGCAATTGTAGCCTGTCTGTAAGCTGTTAAGAGGCACTGGCCTCCTTTGCAGCTCAGGACACAGACAGAATCAAGGCAATAAAGAGGTAGCAAATTCTACACTGCTAAAACTTTACCCTTATAGTAATCCTCTTTGACTAAGCAAAGATTATAGTAACATTCGTGGGCAGAAATAGAGGGGACTTAAAGGGGTGAAATTCATTAGTTTGACTTTTTACTTATACAACAGACAACTCTGTAAACCCAGTGTCTTGGTGACAGTGTGCATAGTTACTGATTTTAGCCTTAGTGTAGACAGTAAACATGAGAGCAAAGATACCGAGAGAGTGACTGCCTCTCCTAGACTGTGACTTTTCTCTACCCCAGTCCCCACCACTCCCTGTTGTCTTTGTGTGCCAACTGCCTGGCAGGGTTTTGTCACCTGGATTAGCATTCCTGGAGAATGAAAGCAAGCGATAGCAAGGTAAACCGAGAATCTGAGCTTTCTAGCTGTTAGAGAGAGAACTGTGTGTGTGTTCATTTTTGGAGACAGGGTTTATCTCTGTAGCCATAGCTATTCTGGAACTCTTCTGTAGACCAGGCTGGCCTTGAACTTATAGATCCATCTGCCTCTGCCTCCTGAGTGCTGGAATTAAAGATGTGTCACCACCGCCAGGCTTTTTTTTTTTTTCTAAAGAGGAGTCTCGTTATGTAGTTCAGGTTGGCCTGGGACTCACTTTGCCCAGGCTGGCCTTGAATTTGTGACCTTCAGAGTTCTAGACAGTGAGATTATAAGAAATGAGCCCAGCCCGGTAGTGGTGGCACACGCCTTTAATCCCAGCACTCGGTAGGTAGATGTAAGTGGATCTCAGTGAGTTTGACACCAGCCTGGTCTACAAAGCAAATTCCAGGACAGCCAGGACTGTTACACAGAGAAACTCTGTCTTGAAAGACAAAAAAGAAAACAGAAACAACAACAAAAAAACAAAAAAGAAGTGAGCCCCATATCCAGTGCTGTGTTAGCTTCTGAGCCTTGGGAGACAGGAACTACGTTAGGAAACCTGGAGAAAGGGAGGGACCAGGCCACTCTGCCCTGGGAAAGGCTCAAGACGGGTGGAAGAGGATTGTCACTGTACGCCTCCCATGAGATTTAGCTCCTGACTGCTCCCTGCCTGTCTCCATCCCAGGGCAAGCGGGTGATTGGGGAAGATGGTGCTGAGGGCTACAGTGACCTGTTTCGGGAGAATGCCATGCTTCAGAAGGAGAACGGGGCTCTGCGGCTTCGAGTGAAGGCCATGCAGGAGGCCATTGATGCCATCAACAACCGGGTCACACAACTCATGAGCCAGGAGGCCAACCTGCTTCTGGCCAAGGCTGGTAAGTCCAGGTCTAGCAAACTAGCTCAGAACAATAACATGCCTCCTACCGCTTCTGTCCCCTGGTATCAAGCAGGCTGTGATGGCCAGCCAATGCATAGATTAGTTCGTTTATGCATTCCCCAGCAATTTAGCATGGCACACACATAGCTTTCTTGTTAAACATGAAAGAGACACATAGTGCATTAAGCAAAAGATGAAACTCTCCACAGCAGACCTTCACCCAGATCTCCTCTGCTTTCAGAAGGATCCTTCCTGAGCAGCCAGTGTGTGTTTTCCCACACTTTCTCAGCACATTTGTTTTGAGTATAAATGCATTTGAATATATCATTTGTGTGTGTAGATAATATGCATTGCATTTTCTGTAGATGAGGTCATACTTTCTATTTTATGACTTCCTTTATTTCATTTAGCATCATGTCTTATAAAATCTTCATATTCAAAGCCACTTAATTTTTAAATGACTCATGATGCTCCATATGTCATGTTGAATAATTTATTGAACAGCCACTATTGACGGACGTTTAGATTGTTTCCAATTTTCATGCCAGCAGTGCTTGAATACAACTACGGTCATGTTCAAGTATTTCCTTCACATAGATTCCCTTATGGAAAAGCCTGTGTGAGCTACCTGCTGGAAGTATATGCAAGGCCACCAGTCTTAGAGCCATGGCCCCAGTCCTTGCTGTTGTCACCTGTTTTCCTTATTGTGCCTGTCTTCTCCGTTCAGGTGATGGCAATGAGGCCATTGGTGCTCTGATCCAGAACTACATCCGGGAGATTGAGGAGCTGCGGTGAGTAAGCCGGTCCAGTGTGAGCAGGCTGTATGGTCTTGGCGAGGCTAATTTTACGTGGCTCACCGGGCCCCACCCACTCACTCTGTCCACACAGAACAAAGCTCCTAGAGAGTGAAGCCATGAATGAGTCTCTCCGCCGAAGCCTCTCACGGGCTTCCGCTCGCAATCCCTACTCCCTGGGAGCTTCTCCAGCAGGTCCAGCCTTTGGGGGCAGCCCGGCCAGCTCCATGGAAGATGCTTCGGAAGTGATCCGTAGGGCCAAGCAAGACCTGGAGCGGCTGAAAAAGAAAGAGGTCAGGCAGCGGAGGAAGAGGTAAGTGGAATGTCACTACCTTCCCTGCAGCTAGAGCATTGGAAGGTGGACACACCCCCCACACACCATCCAGGAGAACTGCTCCCTGCCCCCATGTACCGGGAGGAGCACCCCTATGCAGCCTCACTCCACTGGTCATCACCAGTAAGGTACTTATTCAATGTGGAGCAAAGATGCCTCCCCAACCTTCTCTAATGTGCTTTTCCACAAGGTTAATTCCAGGAGATAGAGCAGGACTTGGGGTGGGTGTTGGAGGAGTAGATTGTGTTCCCTACAAAGCAGGAACCGAGTCCCACCACCACCATCCTGTGGTGCTAATTTCTAATCTGGCTTTGTTTTTATTCCCTAAGCAGCCCAGAGAAAGAAGCCTTCAAAAAGAGGGCAAAACTCCATCAGGAAAACAGTGAGGAGACTGAGAACGAGGCTGAGGAGGTGAGGGCTCCCCCGGCTGCTTCATCATGGTCTTGCCACCATGTTCCTGTCAGGGTAGAGATTGCATCAGCATTGTGTGGGCTGGGCCAGAGAGTTGCTTTTAGTTGATCCTTGAGTTTCTTGATAATACTGACTTGTTGCCATGGTGATCTCTATCCCTCGGGCCTTTGCTTCATCCCAAATGGATGATGCTAGACTGAGCATCCTCCACAAATACTGTACCCAGGCTACTAGGAGTGGATGGTCTTCCCAGAGGAGGGTGTGGCTGGCTCTCATCACTGCTGATACCCCTGAAGTCTCGTGTCTGGCCCAATCTCTGTCTTGGGGCTCCCATCTCATGAGGCAGGCGCGGCCCTAATGGTACATTGTGCCCAGGAGGAGGAAGAGCGAGACGAGAGTGGCTGTGAGGAGGAGGAAGGGCGTGAGGATGAGGATGAAGACTCGGGCAGCGAAGAGAGTCTGGTAGACTCAGACTCCGACCCTGAAGAAAAGGGTGCGTGGGCCAAGACTGGGGAGATGAGTCGCTGGTGGCAAGTCCCCATGGTGGGCCTGCCAATCAGATCTTGGACCCTAAGAAAAAGTTCAGATGGATGGGAGGGGTTGTCCTGCTAGCGTGCTCAGAGACTGCATATCTAGACAGGGCTCGGACTCCTGCCTGTGAAGCCAACAATAACAATAGTAATGACAAGTGATGGGAATCCTTAGCCCCCTCACATGCCCACTACTGTGCTGAGTTTGACCCTTCACAAGGCTTGATAAAGCCAGTGCTCACCACTGCCTTGTGCAAAGGTATTAGACCCCCCACCAGTCACCACTGAGCATGCTCAGAGAGGTTCCTGACCCACTTTGGTGGATCCGGAAAGGGGTAACCTTCTGAATGAATGACTTTGACTGGTGCCAAGACCCTCTCCTTCATGTGGAGACATCTGTCCTTCAGCTCTGTCCTGTTGTCATCTCACCTGCAGCCCTACAAAGGTGCTCTGAGTCGCTTTATCCTCCTTCACCCAAGCAGGCTTCCATGTCCTCAGTCATGGTGACATAGACCCATGGGCCCATCAGGGTGAGAAAGGCGTTAGACTCCCTCCAAGCTCTTGAGACCCGATGAGCATTTCTGAAGCTGCTCATTGAATGTATTGCCCCACGTGGCAGTCCTCTGCCTACCTTTCTGGTCACTGATTGCTCACTGCTGACAGAGGATGTCCCCTGACCCTGCACTGTCACGTCTGCTCCCTTGCCCCAGCCCCTGGCATGGGGCTGAGTCTGGCGCTGTCTGGCCCCACAGAAGTCAACTTCCAGGCAGACCTGGCAGACCTGACCTGCGAGATTGAGATCAAGCAGAAGTTGATTGACGAGCTGGAGAACAGCCAGCGGCGGCTGCAGACGCTCAAGCACCAGTATGAGGAGAAGCTGATCCTGCTGCAGAACAAGATCCGAGACACACAGCTGGAGCGCGACCGCGTGCTACAGAACCTCAGTGAGGCCAGCACCATGCTTCTCTTTCCCAATCGATCCCCTGCTGTGTCAAAAGACACCCAGCATCATTCTGATAACACCTGGCCTTCTGCACAAGGGAACTCTGACCAGCACGCTGTCACCTTTTGCCCATAGTTAAAATGTTCTTGTATCTAACCCAGCTTCTCTGCTACTTTTGTTTTCAAATTACATGTGTGTGTGTGTGTGTGTGTGTGTGTGTGTGTGTGTGATTATAGCACACATGTAGAGGTCAGAGGGGAACTTGCAGAAGCCCATTCTCTTTTTCCACCATCTGGGTCCCAGTGATTTAACTTCAGTCATCAGGCTTGGCAGCAAGTGCCTTTATCTGCTGAGCCATTTTGAAGCCCCTGCCTTTTTGAGACAGAGTAGCCCAAGTTGGCCTTGAACTTATGGCAGTCTTTCTGCCTCAGCCTCCCTGGTGGTAGAACCGTAGGCAGGTCTCACTTTGCCTAGCTCTTTTTTTCATCTGATACATTGGAAATCTTTAATCCTTTGTCTCCCTAGGCATGCTACTAAGACACCTGACTTCCCCCCACCCCACTATATCCAGTTTATAAGACTTCTCAAACTGTGCCCCTCTACTGCTCTGAGCCTACTTGTTGGGCGATTGACTTCCTTGTCTACCTATTTAGCAAGTGCTCGTTGAATGTTATAGAACAGGTGTTCCTCGAGGGACTAGAGTTGTTTTAGTGTGTAAAATCCTTCTCTTGGAGTGTGCACTCTAGCAGGGTGCCAGCATAAAGTGAGCAGAATGGCTAGCAGAACTGGCACCACTAAGTCAGTTTTTTGTTAATATGGAAAGGAAAGGGGATGGGGGACTTAGGGGGGCACAGGCTGGGGAATGGAGGGCTACATGGAGAAGGTAACCTTGGAGTAAGGCTCAAGAGAGAGGAGGTAGCCCAAGAGCAGAACTAGCAGTGGGAAGAACATTCCAGACAGAGGGAACAGAAGCTGCTAGGCCCTCGAGGAAGTTGTGTGCCTGGCATGTCGGTGGATGAAATGGAAGCTAGACTACTTAGGAGGCAGATTGGACAGGTGGTAAGATGTGGTCAGATTCAAGCATCTCAAAGGTAGTGTGGACAAGAGGCATGGTGGATAAGGAAGCCGTGTCTTGGAAGTTGAGCCTCTGGGCAGGAGGCAGTGAGGTTTTCAGAGGTGGAGTGAAAAGCAGAAGTTGGGTTGGCCTTGAACCTGCAGTTGGGGATGTTGCATTCTGGTGCGAGCATCTGGCAAGGAGCCAGCGTGTTCCTTCCACTGCAGTTCCATTGCCCTAGCTCTTCTTGTTAACCGTCCGCTTCTTGCTGGCACCACCTTTCCAGGGACCAAAGTCTCATTCTGAAAAACGCTACTGAACAACAGAATGTCAGAGCAGGAAAGAGCCTAGGGTGGCTGCTGAACCCACCTCATTGTTCAAATGAAGATGTAGGCTCAGGGAAGATGTCAACCAGAAAACAAGAACCCCAAGCCTGTCTCTCCATTGAGCCCCCATTTAGTGGGAGCCATGGAGCCTGCAGCTCCGACACTGCTTTTCACTGTTCTCAGGCACCATGGAGTGCTACACGGAGGAGAAGGCTAACAAGATAAAGGCGGATTATGAGAAGAGGCTGCGGGAGATGAACCGGGACCTGCAGAAGCTACAGGCTGCTCAAAAGGAGCATGCCAGGCTACTCAAGAACCAGTCCCGCTATGAAAGGGAGTTGAAGAAGCTGCAAGCGGAGGTAGCTGAGATGAAGAAGGCCAAGGTAGGCAAAGGGCATGAGGAGTGGAGTCGAAGGGCCTTTGTGGTGGCTTAGAATCCATATTCCATGTTAAAGATTATCTTTGCTGTCAAGTGTGGTTCTCCCACTGAACACAGCATCACCTGATTCAATCCTGCCCCAGTCATGCACACTTCTTCCTAATTACCTCAGCTCAGTACTGGGCTCATTGCAGGTGCCTTGCTCAATGTTGCTGTTGTGTTGGGAAGCTGTACTAACAGTTGAACTACTAGTATAATATATGTGTATAATCTAATATGTATGCATATATATTAGTATGTTAGCACTATTAGTATGTAACACTATAGCTATACTAATAGTTCCCATCTGTACAAGGAAGCCTTAAAGCTTCATTTGGTACAAGCCTCTCATCCCAGTAATAATTGGCACCATGGCCAGCTCTTGGTTAGGTATCTTGCATGCTCAGTCACATTCTATGCTTAGGAAAGGAGGATAGCATTCCTATTGTGTTCATGGAGATTTGAGGCTCAGGGAAGTGACCAGGATGTAGTGCTGGGTTGTGACTTCTGCCCTTAATGTTCCAAACTGGTGTGTGTTCTTGGTCACTCTGGGCTCTCTTTTCTACTTGGCCACACCCACAGGGCACAGTCTGCAGGGTCTGCTCTGTTGATGTCATGGGCTCAGGTCTTGAACTTTGGGTATCTAGGTGGTTTCAGCTCCTGCCTGGGGCTCACAGATCCTTGCTCTGTGTCTATCATCCATCGCCCTCAGATTTCCTGTCTTAGCCCTTAGCTGCTGGTGTCTCCCAGCTCTCTACAGCCCTGAGCTAAGCTCTAACAAAGCTTGGCAAAAGTGCCTACTCCCAGCAAGCTGAGTACCTTGGGGACTCATGGAACAGGAGCCATTAGGAACTGTGTCTTGACTGCTGGCCTGACTAATGCTGACCTGACTGATGCTGACCGGTACACACAGGAAAGACAGAGTTAATCGATTTTAGAGGAAATGGATGTGTACCTGCATGGGCTCTGTCCTCAGGGAGGTCCAGGCCTTCATCCAGGACCTGGCTCTGTCCACCTGACTATGCTCTTATAATCCCAGGGCTACAAGTGGAAAAGAAGAACCCAGGGTTAGCTCAGGGGTGCCTGAGCAGGGCCCCCTTCTTCCCTAGAGGGGAAGGAGGAGCAGACAAGGACTGCAGCAGTCTGTGTCTGCAGATCTTGACTGTGAAGCCCACAGCTTCGGGGTCTCCGGCAGTTTAGGAAAGCTGCAGAGCAATGCTGCCTCAGGACTGAGGCCCATTTCACCCCTGCCCTGTGCCAGGCATGATGCACTCACCTCCCTGCGGTGAGGAATGCAGGTGATGGAGAGGAGCCTGGGTTTGGGAAGTAAGATTACTCAGGCTCCACTAGCCAGCTCTTCCAACTCTGTGATTCTTAGTTACTTTGTCTTAAAGGCTCATTTCTTTCTTGGTAAAACAGGAGAGAGGCCTTTCTCATCTGAGCCTCCTAAGGATGGGGTCTGCCTTGTAACAAGCTCTCATTATGTTGTTATCGCTATAAGACTGGCCCTGGAATCTCAGCCAGGCTGAGGACAGTGGCTTTTAATGGGGGCTGGGATAGACTTTAAGTGCTAAGGCCACTTCTTTAACAGCTTGTCAGGGTATCTTAGCTTCTCACTCGGGATGAGTGGGAAGGAAATCTTAGGTTTCAGACCCCCAAGTTGGTGATGCTTTGAGTGCTGCCTCCCTGACCAGTGTCCTCACAACCAGCTATGACTGGGCATATCGGCCACTCTGGCCCAGCCCTGCCTCACCTCCGCTGTCTCTGCCATCCCAGGTGGCCCTCATGAAACAGATGCGTGAGGAGCAGCAGCGGCGACGGCTGGTGGAGACCAAGAGGAACCGAGAGATTGCTCAGCTCAAGAAAGAGCAACGGAGGCAGGAGGTAAGAGCTCCCAGGTACACTCCAACCCCCAGTTCCCTGTGGCCCAAGTGACAACAGCCTTGCTTGGAACACAATATAACCTATCAGAAAGGCAGAGCCACTGTTGGCTTCTGTCCTGACCCCTGCATGTTCAAGAAAATAACTTGAGTTCAGAGAAGGACATGAATTTTCCAAGGTCACCAACAAAATCAGACACATGGAGCTTCAGGCCCAGGAGAAATAGTCTAGGAAGACTGGGTCTCTAGTCCAGATTTGTGTTCGTGGTAGGAGGTAAGACCAAGAGAGTTAGTTAGCCTCATGGCCACCCCTGGTAGAAGGGTGCAAATCCGAGTATCCATTTTATCTACAGTTTGGCAGTGTGAGCATCACCCCACACGAGAAGGTCTTGAGCTGTTAGCCACAGAGCACCCAGCCCATCTCCAGCCCTGTCTGGACAGCGAGAGTGTTGTTGGTAGCTGGATGTGGCCCAACCCTTTTCTTTCAGTTTCAGATCCGGGCCCTGGAGTCTCAGAAGCGCCAGCAGGAAATAGTCCTGAGGAGGAAAACCCAGGAGGTGAGTGCTCTCACCAGGCCAGCTGGATAGACAGGCTTGGCTCTGGCTCCCAAAAAGCACTCCTCTAAAGTGGTAAGAGGCAAGGGAGGGCGAACCCTTGCTACGTGTGATCTGGATCTCCTTCTGTTCAGTGAGCACAACCTTGTCAAATTGTAGTAGCCTGTGAGAAATGACTTCTCGACCAGAGAGCTGAGCCTAGAGGGCAGAATACACACGTCCCATCCCCAGTGTCTGACTGGTCATTTAAAAAAGAGAAAAAAACCAGGTGATGGTGTCACACACCTTTAATGCCAGTGCTTGGAAGGCAGAGACAGGTGGATCTCTGTGAGTTCGAGGCCAGCCTAGTGCAAAGTGAGTTCCAGAACAGCCAGAGCTGTTATACAGAGAAACCCTATCTCGAAAAACAAAAAACAGTACAACAACAAAATAGAAAAAAAAAGGAAGGACTAGAAAGATGACCCAATCAGTAAATTACTCACCATGTAGGCATGAGGACCTGTGTTAATTCCCAGCACCCACATTAAAAACTGGCATGGTGGAGACAGGTGGATCTCAGAGCTTGCTGGCCAGCCAGTTTAGCTTATTGGAGAGCTCTGGGTTCATTGACAGACACTGCCTGCAAACAAAGGGGAAGAGAAATAGAGCAAGACACTCAGTGTCTGCCTCTGGCCTCCACGTGCTTGAAGACACATGCACAGGCACACCCACGTGTGCACATGCGTACACCTTCAAGAGTGTGAGGGTGAGAAAGTAGGAGAGAGAAAATGAGCATCACAGAACTTCTTACCCCTTTACAGCCCCAAGCTCAGGCCTATACAGAGCTGCCCCTGTTCTCCCCAATGCCCCAAGCCAGGCTTTCCTGAAGTTCTGGTCTTCCTTGCTCACTGGGTCCCCACTTCTCATCCCTCTGGTCTTCCTTGCTTACTGGGTCCCCTCTTCTCATCCCCCAGTCTTCCTTGCTCACTGGGTCCCCTTTTCTTGTCCTTACTTTGCCCAGGTTTCTGCACTTAGGCGCTTGGCAAAGCCTATGTCTGAGCGAGTGGCTGGGCGTGTAGGATCGAAGCCCCCCAATTTGGATTCTGGGGCTGAGGTGTCTGCCAGTACTACCTCGTCCGAGGCTGAGTCGGGAGCTCGCTCTGTCTCCAGCATAGTGCGCCAGTGGAACCGGAAGATCAACCACTTCCTGGGGGACCACCCCACAGCTGCTGTCAATGGCACCCGCCCAACCAGGTGAGGAGTGTGAGCAGTGTGAGCAGTGCCTGTGAGCAGGACGGAAGTGCGAAGACCCGGGAAGTGCCCTGGTGCCTGGGCTGTCTGCTTCAGGATCTGTGTAGGAGCTCAGTAGAGCTTCAGAGGTTCAGAGCAGTCAGCCAAAGCCCCTTTGCCTCTGCCTCCCAGGAAAAAGTTCCAGAAGAAGGGGGCCAGCCAAAGCTTCAGTAAGGCAGCAAGACTCAAGTGGCAGTCCCTGGAACGGAGGATCATCGACATTGTCATGCAGAGGATGACCATTGTCAACCTGGAAGCTGACATGGAGCGGCTCATAAAGGTGGGACTTCCTTTCTCATCTCCCCCCCACATTTTCCACCTGTCCGGTCACGTGCCACTCCCCCCCACTTTCCACCTGTCTGGTCACGTGCCTCTTCTCTGGCTCCTCACTTTTTCCCATCTCCACCTCTGCTCCTCATGCCCCATCTGACCTCTGGATGATCCCAGACAGACGGGTGGCTTGGTGTAGGAGCTGTGGGCCTGGCTTGCCTAGGTGTGAGATGTCTCCTCCATCACTATCCTTCTTCCCCATCCTCACAGAAAAGGGAGGAGCTATTCCTCCTACAGGAGGCGCTGCGGAGGAAGCGGGAGCGGCTGCAGGCTGAGAGCCCCGAGGAGGAGAAGGGGCTACAGGAGCTGGCTGAGGAGATTGAAGTGTTGGCAGCCAATATTGACTACATCAATGACAGCATCACTGACTGCCAAGCCACCATCATGCAGCTGGAGGAAACCAAGGTACCCGCAGGATAGCCTGGCTGGGTGGGGTGGTAGCAATGAGTGGGCTTGGGAGCCCTGTGTGATGGGTGTTTCTACTTTTTGGTCTCAAAAAGGAGGAGCTGGACTCAACAGATACGTCAGTGGTCATTAGCTCCTGCTCGCTAGCTGAAGCCCGCCTACTCCTAGACAACTTCCTCAAAGCATCCATTGACAAGGTGAGCTGGCAGCTCCCCTGGAACTGGGCATGCATTGTGTACCCTGGTGGTGAAGCCCACGGGTTTGGCTCCTTCCCACCTGCGTCATTAACAGGCTGGGACAAGCTACTGAACCTGCAAACCTCAGGTTCTATGGCTATAAAACCGGAGCACTGACAATACAAAGCTTGCAGCTGGCTGCACAGAATGCTGCACATATGGGCTTGGCTTCAGTTTATAGGTGGCCAGGCCCATCCACGGCAGGACTGGGCTTGGGTCTGTTGGAGGCAGAGGGGAAAATGTGTGTACATTAGAGATTGAGGAACAGGAAACAAAAATTACCTTCCACCCTTGGCCTACCAGAACACCAGGAGTCATTGGGCCTCTCTCCTCAGTGACCAGAGAATGTATTTCTTCCTGTCCTAGGGCCTGAGTCTTGGGGATAGATGCCAGCTAGTATCCATATAGTTAACTGGAAAGAGGTTGAGAGGCCATCCTGCCCAACTCTTAGCCAGACCCCCCAGTGGCTCCTCAGTGTTGCTTTCTGTCTTAGGGAACTTATCATTGTGCTGGGGTACCATGACAAAATGTCACAGACGGAGTGGCTGGTACAACAGAGATTTCCTAAGTCTAAGATCCCAGTGTTAGCAGGGTGGTTTTTCTGAAGCCTCTCTCCATGGCCATTGTTTTTTCCCACATGATCCTTCCTCTGTGTGGCTTGTCATGATCTATTATTATAAGGACACCAGTCATACTGTATTAGGGACCCACCTATGACCTCATATTATCCTGGTTCCCACTCTAAAGGACCTGTCTCCAAGTACATTCACATTTTAAGGTAACAGGAGTTGGGACTTCTGCATTGAATGAGGGATTGTAAGTCCACCCATAATGGAGTATATGCTAGGGTGACCTTCACGTGTGTGTGTGTGTGTGTGTGTGTGTGTGTGTGTGTGTGTGTGTAGGTACCTAGGGACTACAACATCAACCATAGGCCAGGAGGAGTACACCTGACCTTGTTCTTTGGCCCCTTGTTCTTTGGCCCCAGGGTCTACAGGTGGCCCAGAAAGAAGCCCAGATCCGGCTGCTGGAAGGCCGTCTGAGACAAACAGACATGACGGGCTCCTCGCAGAACCACCTGCTCCTGGACGCTTTGCGCGAGAAGGCCGAGGCACACCCCGAGCTGCAGGCCCTCATCTACAATGTGCAGCAGGGTAAAGCTTCATTGTGGAGAGGGCTTTCTAGCTCCCCAAACTCCCCTGCCTCAGAACTCCCTCAGAAGTCTTGGTCTGATCTAGTGGGTGAGATACTGGAGAAAGGCTATGTCCCCTTTCTGCATACTCTGATGGGGTCTCTCATCCACCTTCCTCCTCCCCTCAGAGAATGGCTATGCCAGCACAGACGAGGAAGTCTCTGAGTTCTCTGAAGGAAGGTGAGTTTTCAAGCAGGGAGCCAGCAGCCTTCCAGCATGCACTTGGGGATGGAGGAGGGGTCCCATAGGACCCCAGGGCTAAGCTTGGATTTTCAGGCTCTTTGGGACCCATATAGCTAGATCCTAGAGAGATACAGTATAACTATCATGGCCCTAAACTTCCTTGCTTTCTTCCTCAGCTTTTCCCAGTCATTCACCATGAAAGGCTCCACCAGCCATGATGACTTCAAGTTCAAGGTAAGTCTTGTTGGAAATCAGGCTGTGGGTTTAGTAGGGCCAACCCCTTACATCCTAATCCCCATGACTGTAGTTCCATGCCTCCAGCCCTAATTCAGTTTTGTCCATAGAAGAAATGGAGATGCCAAGAAGGATCGTGCCTGGAACTGGGAGGGGGGCAGGGGAACCAACCTAGAATTTGCTATGTAGACCAGGCAGCCCAGCCCGTTCTTTTTACCATAGGAGAAATGACTAGACCCGCTGACAGCCTGTGTCTTCTCTACCTAGTGAGATCACTATACCCAGAGACCCTGCTTTACAGAACGTCTCTCTCCCACCCAAGACTCTGGGTCAAAGCCAGCTCTAGATCCCTAGTTATTTTCCCTGCAGTATTTGTTCAACCGCATGGAAGTCAAAAGTGAGAAAGTTTTCTTAATGGTGACAGATTGACAGATTAGTGATAAGAATGAACCAGCACTCGTGACTTATTAAAGTTGGCTGTAGGGAACTGCAGACTGAGCAGTGAGTTATGCCTAGGCCTGGAATGATCTGATTAGGTCAGTCTGATGGATACTCTGTGGTTTGCATAGTTCTAAGGGCTTCCACCAGCAAATCTCCCTCAGGCCAGGCAGTATCATTTTCCTCAGGATTTACCCACTTCTCATGTGTTTACTTCCATACTGGAGGTTAAGCCCACACTGAACTAGATCTTCTGTTCTCAGTTGTTTGTTTGTTTGTTTAGTTAGTTAGCATCTCAGCCTCCCCTGTACTTGGAATAGTGGGGGCTATGTCATCAGGCCCAGGTCTTACTTCCCCTTTATGGTCCATCAGTTGGGCAAATTGGCCCACTCATCCTTCCTTTCCTAGGGTGAGCCTAAGCTATCTGCCCAAATGAAGGCTGTGTCTGCGGAATGCCTGGGACCCCCGCTGGATAGTTCCACCAAGAACATCACCAAGTCCCTGGCCTCCCTCGTTGAGATCAAAGAGGATGGAGTGGGCTTCTCTATCAGAGACCCCTACTACCGGGACAAGGTCTCACGCACTGTCAGCCTGCCCACCCGAGGCAGCACTTTGTAAGGAGGGGGATCCAGGTCATGGGTCAACGTGGGCAGAAAATTAGGTCTTGGATTCACTGGACCCTTCTTTTCTAGCCCTCGGCAGTCTCGAGGTGCCACGGACACATCCCCTCTGACCCGAAGAAAGTCTTATGACCGGGGGC
Organism: Ellobius talpinus; assembly: GCA_001685095.1. NCBI lineage: Eukaryota > Metazoa > Chordata > Mammalia > Rodentia > Cricetidae > Ellobius > Ellobius talpinus. The sequence goes on along the minus strand of LOJH01000118.1, from coordinate 31,189 downwards.
AGCCTATCAGGTGAGAAAATACGTTCTAGAATCTGCTCAAGTCACTGTCCGGTCCTCAGGTGCATGAATGGCTCTGAGAGTCTTCTCTGTGGATCATCACACACACTTGCTAGTGCGGCCCTTTATGGCAACGTGGTCAAATATTCCATCTTCACAGCTAAATGGTGAGGTGTCTGGGCTCAGAGTGATCGTAGCAACCTGTGAGAGGCAGGAGAAGAACCTGCTCCAGACCCCAGCCTTCCCTCTTTGCCCATAGCTCTGGCTTGCAAGTGGGCTTGCTTGAGAGGAGTTGAAAGGATATCACTATACGTGCAGCCTAACAGCCTTCATCTGTGAACTCAGAGAACACACTGAAATCGCAGTCTGAGGACTAAGCTGAACTCAAGATGCCTATCCAATGGGAGGAGAGTGTAATGGTGGCTTTCCAAAGAGGGGATTGGACAGGCCACTGAGGTCACAGACTCTTCCTTGAAGGAACTGACAGTTCTCATGGTTCAGCTCCTGGAGATTGTTCTGAACACCGAGTCAGTAAACCAGAGCCAGAACTGTTCTTAGGGAATATTCCCTCCATATGGAGGGCCAGGTTCCCACAAGGAACTGATCATGTCTTCAATGATGTCTGTATCACCTTGTTTAAAGAAAGACCTTAGTTACTATATACAGATTGACAGTATTGAGCTCAACCATGGCACTATAACCCAGGCCCCAATGAAGCCTTGTCTGATCTTTCTCAGCTTTCTAATGCTTAACAGTGTTGGAGAGGACTGTTGCAGTGTGCTTTGGAACTGGCTCAGGAATCAAAATCTCCATATAATTGGATGTGGTAGCCAACACTTATAATCTTAGCATTTAGACAGAGGCCAGTCAAAGCCTTGCAAAGCCAAGGCTACTCTGGTCTATATACTTTGTTCCAGGCCAGACAGGGCTACATAGTGAGCTCATGTGTCAAAACAAACAAATCAAAACCATCACTAAGAAACACAAAAATGCACTAATAAACAAAGGCAGTAACTGGAGTATCCCCAGGACACTTGTTTCCAGGATCAGGGTGGGAATAGCCTCAGCTGGAAGCACACACACATTTGAGTTACTCAGAACTTCCACTGTTCCATGTAAGTCTGGGAACCACACAAAGAATGACCAGGAACATTGATTATGGGATTAGAAACAAACTTCAAACAGTAGATGAAACTCCAGCTACACCATGAGGGTGTGATTTAAGCATCTAGGGGCTGGAGAGACGTTGGCTCAGTGGTTAAGAGGACCGGGATTCAACTCCCAGCTCCCACAGGGGTTCACAACCACCTGTAACTCCAGTTCTAGGGTGTCCGATGCCCTCTGCTGGCACTGCACACGCATTATAATACCGATATAAATTCCAGCAGAACACCCACGCACATAAAATAAGATAAATACTTAAAAAGCATCATCTAGGGCTGGAGAGATGGCTCAGCGGTTAAGAGCGCTGGGTGCTCTTCCAGAGGACCTGAGTTCAATTCCCAGCAACCACAACCACATGGTGGCTCACAACCATCTATAATGGGATCTAATGCTCTCTTATGGCTTGGAAGTGTACATGAGAGCACTCATACATAAAAAATAATTAATTAATTAAATAGAAAAAAGCATCATCTAGGCTCTTGACTAGGGAAGCAGTTCTGAGATTACTACCCAACAGGCCCTGTCCCCTGGGACTTTATGGTGGGACAGAAGCTGGAAACCCAATACTGGGTGGACTTGTGGATAAGGGTGTGGTCACTGATGACTCCTTCTGTTCTCATTTACCAGATCCACAGACATGGGATTCACACCTCCATCCTCACCTCCCACTCGGCCCCGCAATGACCGCAACGTCTTCTCTCGTCTCACCAGCAATCAGAGTCAGGGGTCAGCACTGGACAAGTAAGAGCAGGCCTGAGGAGAGCCAAGGAGGGTCCTGAGGCTGGGAGGGAGCCTGAGGGGGCCGGTCAACTGGGTAGACTCCAGCTGGTCTGTTTCAGCTCCTCTGAGCCATGAGGCCCTTGATACTCTTCATCTTTTCTGTACTGATCAAGGGTCTCTCCTTTCCCCCAAGCATGCTGGGATGCCAGAAAAGGAAAAGATGGAGGCTACATCACTAGGGTGGGACAGTCAGGAGTAGTAGCCGTGGGGCAAGCATACCAGAGGGTATTCTAGAATTCCCTTTCCAACTGCTTCTGTCTTTGCTGTTCTCTGCAGCCCTTTCTTAAGCTCCAGCTACTGATTGCAAAAGCTTTACGTAAGGCCCCGGTAATCCTTGAGCACTTGCCCAGTGGACAGAGACCTCTGAGTCATCTCCACGTGGCAGGCTCAGCTCCACCTGTGTTCACAGCTCCTATTGTTATGCCGTCATTGCTGTAGGGTCATTCTGTTCACAGACATCCCTGTATTCAGAAGGTGCTCAACCTTGCTTCGCAGTCTGCTGTACATGCACGATTCCATAGGAACTGTCAATCAGCCCAAGAATTGTCTGTCTTCCCTGATTTGCATAAGAATGTGGTCCAAAGCAGAGTCCAGGGGCCTTTGCCTAGAAAAAGGCCCAGAATCTGGGACTGTTGACTCTAGCTAACCCTGACAATGGGACTTTGCCTTCGGGGGACCCCATTGTTCATGGTTTCTTTTCTGTGCTCCCCCAAGCCCACTGTGGCCATCTTCGGCTACATAGTTACACAAAGGGCTCCTTTCTTTCCTCCGGAAAGCTTTCCTGCTTTCCTGAAGAGCAGTGATGCTATGACTTTCAGGGGAGCCCCAGATTATAGACTGCTTGCCCTTTGTATGTGATTCCTGCTCTGCCCACCCTCTCACAGAAACTTCCCCTTCTGGTTCAAAACACTGCTCCCTAGGTGCTAAACCCATGAGGGGCAGACCTAGCAGGTCAGCATCCTGGATATTGTTCTTGCCCAAGCTTACTTCATCTCAGCTCCTACTAAAGAAGCTGTGGATATGCCTGGCCCGCCCATCATGATACACCTCTCCCCAGTGCCATGCAATTGACTTGATTGGTCACTTGGTTTATTATTTATTTCTTTATTTTGCTTTTGAGACAGGGTCTTGCTGTGTATCTAGACTAGTTTCGAACCCTTATCCTTCTGATTTACTCTCCTAAGTGCTAGGATTACAGGCATGTGCCACTACATCCACTCTGTCCTCTCCTACCCCCCACAAATTGGAGTAGGACTCTGCCCGTCCTAGCCTGGTCTACAGGCTTTGGTCCTATCCTTGGGACCTACATGCAACACAGAATTAACTTCTAGACATGGTCTGAGGGAGGAAAAGAGCAGCGGGGCCTTCTTGTGTCCTTGGACAGGCTTGAGCATTGCCGGGGTGGTACAGCTGGCCCCAGCTTACACAGTGGGCCAACCAGAGAGCTTGGAACTAGCAAAGAGCCCTGGAACCATCTCCCCAAGAGTGGGCTGGCCTCCCACACCTCCTATGGCCCTCTCCTCACCCCTACCCTGCTAGCTGAGAGACCCCCTGGTGGTCCGCTGCTGGGGGACTCTCCCAGCTCCCAGGACAGTCTGTCCCCACTCCAACCCCACCACTCTCCTCGAAGGCCCTCTTCCCCTGCCTCTCTCTGCCTTCCCTGAAGAGAATAACCGCCCTCTGACCTCCCTGCTCTGTTGTTGCTGCTGCCGCTGCTGCTACCGCCATTCCTATGTGTGTTTTCCTCTCTCCCCTAATCCAGCTAATTTTCTGCCCTTCCCAGGTCTGATGACAGCGACTCCTCTTTGTCGGAGGTCCTGAGGTACACACAGAATGTCTCTCATGTTTGATTTCCCTTCTTTCTCTCTCTTCTTTCTCTCTTTGCCTCATGCTTCACCAGCCCCTCCTGCCTGTACCCCCTGTCCTCAGCATGCTGCCCCTCCTCTCCTAGTTCCCCACCTCTTCCACATCCATGGCCCTCCTGAGACTTCTTCTTGCCCCATGGTTCCTTCCTCTCATGGTGACCCCGTGGCCTCAGACTATGCCATGCCTGGCTAGAGCTAAGGGCTTGTGGTGGGGGAGGGTGCAGCTGCTTGTGGCTGGCCCTGTTCTCTTCTGCCTCCTGCCCTGGGCAAGGTGGGGAGGGACATGGAAGCCTGGGTTGGACTGGAGTGGAAGCAGAGCTTTGCCGAGCAAGAGGTACTGCGAGGACCTTGTCAGCCTGCTAGTCTTTATCGAGTGTCTTTGGCTATGGTGGCTGTGCTTGCGGTTCTTTTAACTTAGCTTGGGTTGGTGGGTGAGTCTTGCAAACTTCAGCTCTGACGGGCACCCAGGGGGACAGTGCCCTGCTTATATCTCTTAGCACACAGCTTGTGGGTGTCTATTACCCTTCAGCCCACAGGACAACCAGAGGCTGGTCCCTCAAGCCTAGTGAGCACAGGGCCCTCACAGCAAGGGGTAAGGCTTAGGACCCTGGCCGGCAGAAGGCTCTTGTACAAAGGCCAAGAGCTTCCTCTAGCTCTCCAGGCATGCTCTCTGCTTACCATACTCTGCCATACCGTGGTTAGCACCACTGACTTATCCTGTGCATTGAGGCCTTACCAATAGATGCTACTAGTAATATACCAGCCTTTTAGATCACCGACTCCTTTTGATACATTTTCATGGCGATCTTGGCCTAACTCAGCCCAAACTGGCATCACAAGCTGGCAGCAAAAGTAGGGAGCTATTTATGCATGTGCTTATCTGGCATGTGGGCATGTCTGACTAGTGTCCTGGTGTTGCACTTGACCAAGGCAAGTCTGCAAGACCGTGCAAGAATGCTACAAGTGGCATGTCAGTCATCTCAATAACTCCACCCCCAGCCATTGTGCCACTCTACACAACAGCATTCTCTTTAAAGAGCTAGAATGTGGTTTTTGATGCAACCTAGCTGGGTCTCATCATTAAAGACCTTCCTGAGAAAGACAAAATCATCCCCAGAACCCCAAAAGGTAGATATAGCAAAACTCTCATACTTCCTTGCCTCGTCCTTATTCCTGCTCCCAGGGCATTGTGCAGGATAAGCAGGTACCATTCCAGGCCCAGGCAGGCTCGCTCCAGAGAGGTTCAGGCATCCCAGCCCCCAGCTGGGCTGCAGTCCCCTGATCTATCCCTTTGGAAAGGGGATTTTTTTTGTTGTTTGTTTTGGCTGGTTTGCTTGTGTTTGACAGGTTGTCCTATATGTGCCAGGCTGGCCTTGAGCTCCTTACATAAATCAGTCTGGCGGCACACTCACAGCCATCTCCGGCTTGAGCTTACCAAGTGCTGGGATAACAGGTGTGTGCCCAGCCCTGATTTATCCCTTTGTAAATAACAGGCACAGGTCTGACCATGCTGGCCCAACTATGTGGCTCTGTGTAGGTGCCCGTCTGCCTCACTACTGCCAGCCCTAGATCACTGGCTGGCAAATGAAGTCTGGGGAGTGTGGCAACCTGTATGCACACCCTTCCTCTCGCCTGCCTGCAGTTTTGATTGCCGAAGAAGCATGTAGACTGATGGGAGCTACAGAGGCCAGTGCTAGCACTTGGGCCTCCGTCCTGCCCCAGCAGGGCTGGTTGCATTCTTATCTCTGGCTTCAAGTTAGGTAGCCTCTCCTGATCCCATTCCTTCCAGCGTGCCTGGCATGGACTTCTCTGGCAGTCTGAGGATGGCAACCGCAGCTCTTTCTGGCTCCCAGACCTTGGTGGAGTTTTGTCAGCAGTCCCTGAATTTCTCATTATTCACTGTCCCCTCTCAGCCCAGACCCCTCTGTCATGTGTGCCTCAGTCAGCCTGGTCACAATCTCCTTGGCTGATTGGCACATCCTCTTTCCCTCTCTCCTGGGAAGGGGCATCATCACCCCCATTGGCGGAGCAAAGGGAGCACGGACGGCCCCATTGCAGTGTGTCTCCGTGGCCGAGGGCCACACCAAGCCTATCCTCTGCCTGGATGCCACCGATGAGTTGCTTTTCACGGGGTCCAAAGGTGAGTGGAGACTTGAGGGGCCAGTGGGGCTAGGTTCTCTCACCCACCACTGCATGTTCCTTTTCTAGAGCGGGCTGTGAAGGCAGCAGCGTACAGCTCCCCCGCCAAGGGTTGAGACTACGTGGAGAGCTTGCCACTTGTCTTTTGCCTTGGCTCAAGGTCTCAGTCAGTACACTCCTGACTGATCCTACCCTCCCACATGATCCTGCCGGCTCTCTCTGCCCACCTCCTCCTGTAGACATTTTGGGATGCTTTTATGAAGTCCAGCATGTCCGCTCTCTGATACCACCAATTCCTCCCCAATATTACCCGGCACCCACGTCATGTCTGCCGCCGCATCTGTCCGTCAGTGCCTCTGGTCTCAGCAGTGGGAGTTTACAGTCCTACAACTGATCACAACAAAAAAGTTAAAGACTTGACCAGAAGAAAGAACAAATTTGTAGCATGCATGCATAATAGGGGCCTGTGTGTGCATATATGAATATATGTATACATATATATGACACACATACATTTATCCACACGGGAGAGGGGATAGCTGTCCACTGAGGTGTGGTTGATTGGTTCCAAGTTTCCCCATGTTTGCTTGCTACTTGGTCATATAGTAGTAGATTTTCTTTCAGCCCAGGATACCTCAGCAAGGATAAGAGAACTCACCGTTACTTAAAGTTCTCAGCCCCTTCTCTCTCTCTTGAGAGTTTTTTTTAATGAGATTGCACATGCATGCATGCTTCTACCTCAGACTTAGAGTTCCGAGACATCTCTCCCTACCAAGTGGGACCGCCCCCCCCACATTGCGGGAGCTCCCTGGCTCCTGAGGTCAGCTCCTCTCCACAGTTGTTTCCCTGTCTCTGGCAGACCGTAGCTGCAAGATGTGGAACCTGGTAACAGGGCAGGAGATCGCAGCTCTCAAGGGTCACCCCAACAATGTGGTTTCTATCAAATACTGCAGCCACTCTGGGCTGGTGTTCTCTGTGTCCAGCTCCTACATCAAAGTGTGGGACATCCGGGACTCGGCCAAGTGCATTCGGACCCTCACGTGAGTGCTTCACTACCTCCTGCTTCACGGGGCTGGGTGTGAGAAAAGCACTTCCCTATGTAGGTGCGCACTAATCATGGCACAGCTTGATTAGACAGGCACAGAGGCCCATAGAGTGGCTTTGACTCCAGGGGACAAGGTGGTTTAGGGGACAGTTTCTGAGTAGCAGGTTAGTGAGCCTTTGACCTGCGTGGCCTCTCCCTACCTTGGTCTCAGTCCTCCAAGATCTGCGGTTTGAGATAGATTGCTTATAGCCCTAGGAATCCGAAACACCAGCAGGAGGCAGCAGCCTCCAAAGCCAGCCAGCTACCTGCCTCACAGATGAGCCACCCACCATTGTCCTCAGCAGGGATACAGACTCTCCAGAAGTCAGGTTTTGTTCTTATGTGTGCATTAGAAGCCACAGATTGATTAGGTTGATACTTGAAAAGTGAACACAGGATATTTAGGGCTGCAAACTTACTCAGCACTAGTCACAGATAATGTCACACATTTGACTGGACCTATAGAATGTAGACCGTTTAGAATGAGCCCCACTGTGTGTCATGAGCTTGGGTGATGTGTCCATTGTAGGTTCGCCTGTTGTAGCAAAGGCTGGGGTGTAGGGTGTTGACCATGGCTGTTGGTAAGGAAAGAGGTAGATGGGAAAACTACCTTCCATTCAGTCTTGCTATGGATCTAACACTATTTTTTTAATGAAGTCTGGGGGAGGGGCAGTACACAAAATGAATGCTATCACCTCTTTCAACGGATGAAGAAACTGAGGCTCAGAGAAGTTAAGTGATTTCTACATGCACCAGGTTCAAAGCCTGTTCCTTGACTCTTACAGTCTGTGCAAACTGCCCACGCACACCAATGGGTCATAGAGACATGTTGGCTAGAGTGTAGCTCTCCCTTTGGTCCAGCTTCTAGGGGAGGTTGTTCGGCCTGGCCTGCATAGAGAAGACATCCTGGGAGAAGTGGCTTTTCCGAGCTGGTCCGAGTGAAATTTATTCGTTTTTCTGGCCTGTATGAATAGACTCTTGTGACCTCTGGCTTTGCTTTCTTTTCTCTGAGTAGGTCCTCAGGCCAGGTGATCTCAGGAGATGCTTGCATAGCCACATCCACACGAGCCATCACCAGTGCCCAGGGCGAGCATCAGATTAACCAGATGGCCCTCAGCCCCTCAGGCACCATGCTGTATGTGGCCTCTGGCAATGCTGTCCGGATCTGGGAGCTTAACAGGTCAGTGAGATGTCAGGAGAATAGGCCCAAGGAAGGTCCACAGGCCTCAGCATAGTGTGGACCACTCTGGTGTGGGCCAGACCTCAATTGTGCCTCCGGTTCCCCAATCTGTGCACTTGCCCACTGCATCTGAAAACCTTGGTCCTTGATCTTGCTTTGAAGGGGAGAAAGAATAGTCTGTGTCTATTCCAGACCAGATTCCCTTCATCCCCCTGCTCTAACCTAGGTGCCCCTCCAACCGACTATCCCTGGTTGGGCCTCTCCCCACTGTAGGTTCCAGCCCATCGGCAAACTGACCGGCCACATTGGCACAGTGATGTGCCTGACAGTCACCCAGACTTCAAACCAGCATGACCTCGTGGTGACTGGCTCCAAGGACCACTATGTGAAGGTACCTGTAACCGCCTTGACACTAGCTGGGGTCTGACTGGAGCCACCTCTGCTCTGAGGCCTGAACGATGATGTTCTCACTATTTCCACCTATTCCACCTTTACCCCCTGTTACCTGGGGAACACATAAAAAACAAGGAGACTTCTGGGAATTGCTGCTGGAGAGAGCATCTCAGAGAAGACAGGAAGATGTGTATGATCAGTCAAGGGCACAGAATTATTCTGTAAATGGTGAAAAATTAGCAACCTAAATGTGTAAGGATTGCAGGTAGAGCCTCTGAATGGGGTATGATATGACAATTAAAATGATAAGTAGGGGGGCTGGAGAGATGGCTCAACGGTTAAGAGCACTGGCTGCTCTTCCAGAGGACCTGGGTTCAATTCCCAGCACCCACATGGCAGCTCACAACTGCCTGTAGCTTCAGCTCCCTGGAAGCTGACACCTTTACACCAATGCACATAAAATAAAGTTAAAATAAATTATTTAAAACAAATAAGTAGGAAAAAATACAAAATATGCGAAACCCACTAATTTGGTTTGCTCTCTATGATATAGTTGGATGCTTTGTGGATGAAAGGGAGATGGAGGTGGTGGGACTATGGCAGTGTTCTTCCAACAGTGCTCAAGGCCTGCCCCAAACATGCCCCTCTCTGGGCTCTGCCCTCCTCTTCTGCAGATGTTCCAGCTGGGCGACTGTGTGATGGGCACCATCGGCCCAACCCACAACTTTGAGCCCCCTCACTATGACGGTATCGAATGCCTGGCCATCCAAGGAGACATACTGTTCAGTGGCTCCAGGGATAACGGCATCAAGAAGTGGGACCTGGAACAGCAGGAGCTCATTCAGGTTCGGGGAGGGGAGGGGTGGGATGGTCCAGGGCGAGGCCCCAGGCAGACCTTAGCAGGGATCTTAGCCTGCTGTCTCATCTTCCCTGCAGTCCCCGCCCTCCTCTCCCTGCAGTCTGTGTTGGTTCCACTAGGACCCTCTGACCCCTGTTCCCCACCAAGCCCTAGCTTCTGGTTTGAATGTGAAGCACCCAGTCCTGTGTCAAGCACTTGACTTTAGCCTGGCTCTCTGGAGGCTGAAGACTTTTCCAGCAGGGCAGATTCAGAAGTTTGAATGTGAGAACTGTGCAGAAGGACCCTTCTGGGCCTTTGAGTCCTCTGGCACAACTTAGCTCAGCCTGGCTCCTGAGAATGCTGGGGTCTGTCCATATAATAGCTGTAGATGCCAGGAGCCCCAGCATCCTTCAACTGCTAGCAAGAGGGATATGTGTGTTCCTGGGGCCTTGGGGCAGGCCCCCTCCCTTCTCTACACCTTATCAGCCCTGACCCTCCCACAGCAAATCCCCAATGCTCACAAGGACTGGGTGTGTGCCCTGGCCTTTGTTCCTGGCCGGCCCATGCTGTTGAGTGCCTGCCGGGCAGGCTTCATCAAGGTCTGGAATGTGGACAACTTCACACCCATTGGTGAGATCAAGGGCCACGACAGCCCCATCAATGCCATCTGCACCAACAACAAGCACATCTTCACGGCCTCCAGGTGGGTGCCGGACAGGATGGCCTCTTGTTCCCCTCCCTCTTCCCAGAGTCAGTACAGTGACAGTTGGCTCAGGGCTGTGCAGATGTCCCCACAGATCCGATTCACCCAGCAGAACTCCACAGAGCCCCTCTCTCTAAACCTCCTGTTCATCTTCACTGAGCACTAAGTTCCCAATGTCCTGGGTTCTGCACTAGACAAGGGATCAGGGAGCCCCTGGGCCCCAAGCCAGGACTTGTCCTCCTAGCAGGTCCCAATCTCTCTCTCACCCCTGCAGGAGCTAAGGCCTGCCTTGCCACTTCCAAACCTCTGCTCCTTCACCTGCAGCTCTGCCCCCGCCCCCGTCAGGCAGTGCCAGGTCCTCAGCCCCAGGGGCACTACTCAGCCCAGTTTCTTCTTTTCTCTCCTTCTCCCCACCATGTCCCTTCTCTCCCCTCCCATCTCTTCCTACCTCTCCTCTCTGCCTCTCTACCTCTCCCCCCATAGTGACTGCCGGGTAAAGCTGTGGAATTACGTCCCTGGACTCACCCCCTGCCTTCCTCGCCGAGTCCTGGCCATAAAGGGCCGCGCCACCACCCTGCCCTGACCCCTCTCCAGCCCTCCCCTTTCCTCTCTCATTCTTCCCCTCTTGCCTTTTCCTGTCTTTCCCCCACCTCGATCTGAGCTGCTTCTTCACGGTATGAGCCTGTTTTACTCTTGACCTTCTTATTCTCCCTTCGTGCCCTGCCTGGCCCAACATATTGCACCAACAGCCCATCTTGCAAGCATGAGTGGTGGGACAGAACCCTAGGTAGCAGAGAGCAGAGGGGGAAGCATTGAGGCCTGGACAAAACAAAACAATGAGAAAGCCCAGGACGCCAGTCCTGCAGGTTCTTGGAGACCATGGCCCGGGCCCTCCCTTTGCCCAGAACCCTTCCCTGTACAGTCAGTGCCCACTGCTCCTGAGCAGTGTTTGCCTTAGCCCAGCCATATGCGAGGGAGGTGGGGAGTCTGTCTGCCCAGCCTTTACTTTTGGGGGCAGCCGGCTGGGCTCGCGTCAACGGCTGAGCATCCTCACTCTGTCCTCCCCAGTGACCTGACAGTGAAGTTCTGGAGCATACGACGGCTACCGGCAGCCCACCCTTGAAGTTAGGCCTGAGGGTGGCTGGACCCTCGGACCCGGCCGCCTACATGGCATGGAAAGGAAGCTGTGGCCTGACCTGAGCAGACCAGCCAGGTGCACTGAGGACAGAGGGTGTGGCCCTTCTCTTGCTGTGCTTCCTCTCACCAACCCCTCTGTCCCTCCCCTGCCTCCTGAGAAAGGAGAGGCCGAGGAAGGAATAAGCTGTGAAGCCAAAGGGCACAATCCCTTCCCTCGCCCAGTTCCTTGCCCTGCACACAACAGGTCACACTGTCTCCTGCTGAGGCAGCCCTGCCCTTCCTCCAGGCCCTCAGCCCAGGGTGGGAGGGAGAGGAAGTCCTCCTGCCCGTCTACCCTCCAGTGAGCTAGCCTCTTCCAAGTCTCCCAGCCCCACCTCTGGAGCCACTGCACCTGCCTCTGAGCCCACCAAGGTCGTTCTCAGGTAACCATGGAAACCAGATGTAAGCAGCTGAGTCCTGCAGCTGACCCTAAACCCTATGGCCACCAACCACCCACCTCAATGGGGCCCAGTGATTCCTTGGGGCATCCTCTGCTGAGGGCGTGGTGGAGCTGCTTAGATGATTCCTCTGGGGAGAAGGTCAGCAATACTACAGTTATCTAACTTATTGGTTTTTTTTATTTTTATGTTTTGTTGTTGCCTCCTGGAAACCGACTTGAAGTTTCTTCCCATCTTCTCCCCTGCACTCATGGGGGAGTCTTCTCTTTGGCGCTCCAGCCCCCTGCCCCACCCTCTGCTCCGTGGGCAGAGGAGGGAAAGACCTTTTCCATCCTTTGCAGCTCTGGCCTTTGCCCCAGCTCTGCTCCACCCCAGCAAACCTTCTAGTATAGTCCAGGTCTCTAGGCTGCCTGATGCCACAGTGCCTTCCTCCATCCTGAGGCCTGGCATCATGCTGGGCAGCCTTATGCCAGCCATGCCTGCAGCCCACATGTGTCTTTTCCTTATGGGCCTCTTGCCCACAGACCCTGACGGTCAGAGAGTCCACCCAAGACCAGCAGCCTAAGGCCAGGGAATCCATGCTCCCTAGAGTCCTGTGTGGTCCAGATTGGTAGACTGCCCACTAGGTAGAGGCTTGGGTAGTAAGACTACTAACCTAACCCCCCAGCTAGTTATGTTTCAGCCCTCATGGGGACAGGAAGCCCCCGCAGCTTCTTTTCCTTTAGTTATTCTAGAAACAGATTGTCAAGCCTTAAAACCAGCCTGGGCCAAAAAGGCCCTCCCTTTTAGATTAGCAGAAGGAGGCTCATGCTCCTTCCTTGCTTCTCCCATGAGGCTGTGGACTCAGGGCAGGGATGAGGTATAATCTGTGTCTGGCGCCCCCTATAGGAACAACTCTGAATTTGTAGGACTAGACTCCATCCCTCACCCCTGGCTTCCCCTGCCCTTAAACTGGTCCACACTTACTCCATTGCTTCACTGATCTCATGCTTCCTGGTCTCGTTCCGGAAGCCGTGAACCCCAGCTCCGTTCAGAGGACATGGTGACTTGAGGACTTTGGATAGTTAGCATAGCACATCTGCAATTGGCTCTTCTCTCTCTGTGGCCAGGGACACTGGTACCTGTCCATGTGGCCCTGGGATGGGAGGGTCCCTGCTGAGGACAGACCCTCTCTGAGCCATCCCAGAGCTGTATCGGAGACTGAGACTAAGATTATCCCACCTGTTGGTGGCCCCTGTCGGACATGGTGTTAAGTCTGGGTAAGTGAATATTCAGAACGCTACACCTGGAAAGTGGGTCAGCTGGAACTTGGACAGTCTCTGCAATGACCAGAGATCCTCCTTCCTCTGCTCATCCTGAACATGCTAAGAAACTGCCTTAGCACTCAGAAGTGACCACGTCTTCTCCTCCACCCCTTTCCACCTGAATGGAAAGCCTAGACCTTACGTCCTGTAAGAAAACCCAGAACCCATCTGCATGAGTGTTTACAAACTCCAGAAACACATGAGACTTATCTGACCCCATGGGCTGGGCTGCCCCAGCCTGGGGTGCTGTACTGTATAGCTAGCTGCAAGGCCAGTTCTTGTACAAAGCGTGTGGTCTTACAGCCCCGTGAGAGGTGCTCACCGTCATTGCCCCTTCTGCCATTCTGATGGGTCACTACCTCATGGCGGGGCTGCTATGCTGTCCCAGCGAGTGTCATTGACTAAACTTGAAATCCTTTGGAGCTCTAAGCGCATTGTCCCCGAGTCATTCTGAGCTGTGTTCTGGGAATGTTGATGTCCCTGCCCACTCTTTCAGGTGTCTGAGGTACACAGTCAGGGGCAGGCTCCTAGCTCCACTCATTGCACAAGCGTCCTACGTGTTGGAAGCACAAACTGGTTGTGATTTGAGCACAATGCAGGTCTCGGGGTAGACAATATGGGCAAACATGGGCCCAAGAGGCTTTTCCCAGATGGGCTGAGTCTTAAGTTAGACTAGGGATGCCCATGCCTGTGGCTGACTCACCCATGTACTTCTGGGACTTATATTACTTCTTGTGCCCATCCTAAGTCTTGAGGCCCAGGCCACATCTGTATGCTGTGGGGCCCTCCCTAGACCCCCATACCCCAGGCCTATAAAAACCCACATATAGCTGTACCCCACCATTCTGAGCCTGAAGAGCCTGGATCCAGGTTCCCATCTCCTGAACTAACGTCCACATCCATGCTTCCGAAGCTGATTGGCTTCCATCTGGATGGAACTTGTCTACTGTCCCCACTCTCTTGGGTCTTCTCTGCACAATCCTGGGTCAGGACCCATTCCAGTATTAACCAGTTCAGTGTTTGCACTTGTTGGAGAGACTTGACCCCACAGTGGCCAGATCCTGGAAGGCTGGGCCTGAATCTGCCTCCAACGCCTACCAAGGAGGGAGAGAAGGCAAAGAATGGGAGGCTGACCCAGCCCAGCCCTTGTTGTGGTCAGAGTGCCACCATCAGCTACTTGAAAAAGGACAGCTATGGATCTGGAAGATGCCTCCCACCCTCGCCCCAGCTGCAGGCTTGGGCAAAGGGCAGGTTAAAGCACAAATGCACGCACACGGGGAGGATGCTGTCTCCTGGGGGCATTGTGGTGGCGGTGCGGGCAGAAAGCTGCTGTGAAATTGGGGCATTATGCTCTACCCTGCCAGTTCCTGGGGATCTCCCCTGGATTCTGGGCTGGGTGCAGTCACACACCCTTGGCTGAGCCTGGTTGGTTTGTGTGGGTAGAACCTGCCCTGCAGGAGCGGTGAATTCCATCCTGCCATGTGGCCCAAACCTGTGGCAGCCGTCCCTTTGTCCTCTCAAGTTGGAAAGTGCTTGCTGCTTAGAACAATGGCCAGTGACTCCACTGAGCCTTCCTGAGCCCAGCCCTGGTCTTCACCGCTCCTTAAGTGCAAGAAGAGACTCTGCAGGGCAAGTTCTGTTTCTTTGACAGCTTTGTTCCGTCCCCGGTGCCCACCCCTCTTCATCTCCAGCACCCACCTGACTTCCTTTGCTTCCTCCCTCCTCCTTCAATCCCATGTCCTCAAGGCTTTGTCAAACAGTGGGAAGTCGGTACTGCTGAAAGTCAGAAAAGACCACTGATGTCTTGGCGCCCCGCCCTGCCCCCAGCTCTTCCAGCCGCTGCCCCTACCCAGGCTGCAGGGTCTCTCTTGGCTCATGCGCTCTCCTGTGACACAGTAGCTCAAGGTGTGTATATGCTTTGTACCTCTTCCGATGACTGTACATAGGATATGAAAGTTATTTAAGCCTCATGCTGTACATTTCTGTTCTGGAATTGGATGTATGTGTTCTAAGATAAATAAAACTCCAATGACCATTGTCTGCAGAGGTGTTGCCAGTGGGCTGTTGACCTGTGGCTGCTGGTGCTTTTGTAGGGGTGGGAAGTTGCTTATGGGTAGGTATTTGAGGCTGGCCTTTGTAACTGGGCCCCATGGGAGAACAATGCTCTTTGATGAGTTTATGGTCCCTTGGAGTATGTTCTCTTCTTCTCCCCACCCTCTATGTAGCCTGCAGGGTTCAAGGCAGGTATAGCTGGTCAAGAGCAGACACCAGCACTGAGCACCCAGTACCGGGGTCCTTACTGTTCAGGGCATTCTTTGCTAGATCATCCCTGGTAATAGAGGTGACAACCTCTTTATGAAATGTGGACAGTCACAGAATGGGAGAGACTCATCAGGACAGGGCTGGGCTTTGATCAGCCTGCATCACCAAAGCACCCACTTTCCGTCACTCACATATTGCAGGCCTTCCCTAGGACTCAGGACTCCCTGTGTGTGGCATGTGATGGACATGTTTTGTTTTGTTGCCACTTACGGAGAGAAGACAGAAATGTACACATACTGAAAAGCTCATATAGCAAACCAGCTCGGTTGTGATGCCGTTACTAGGTCGGTGCTTTCCAGTCTTCGGGAAGCTGTCTTCACCATGCTTTTTCATTTTTAGGGCTGAGAATGGAACCCAGCACCTCATGCATGCTAAGCATGTGGCCTGCCACTGATTTGCCCTTCCAGCCCGCACTGCATTCTTTCTGTGTTGTCATCTGTCTGTCTCTGTACACTCCGGTGTGTCTGGTCCACTCCTTAATGCCATCTGCAGTTAGAAAGCTCTGAGCCTTTATACAGCTGGGAAGCCAAGAGCAACTTTTGTTGCTTTGTTTCCCAAAAGGAAAACCAAGTGGTTTCTGAACCCACACAAGTCCCTGCTGCTCATAGTGACCTAGCAAGCCAGAGTTCTGGGGTAGGGGGAGGAATTCTGAAAGAGGCTTCTGCTCTTCCAGCAGAAGAGCTAGTAGGAGGGGACCCTTAGCCACAAAGGGAAACACAGTGACCATTCCATTCCTGCCCAGTGTCTCCAGCCTCTGGAGCAGGCACAGAGCCTTCTGCCTTGGTGAACGGGTTGGCTTCCTGAAGATCATTGATTTTGGCTAGGCAACTGAGCTCCACCCCATGCCAGCCTCCTGCCTCACCCTTGCTCCCCAAAGTGCATGTTTTACATAAGATCCTATTCTACTACTCCACAGACAGACGCAGCCCATTGTGAATTGTGGGAAGTGACAACTCAGTGTGGCCAACTGCCACTGGGCTGGGCACACAAATGAAACTGAGAGGGGGTTCTGTAGCTTCCTGCTTGCGCTAACTCCTCCCTTCATCCCCCAGAGGGTTGGCAGCAACGGTTTGTCAAAATTCAGGTCAACCTGTGGGAACATCAATAGTCTTGGCCATGGGCCCAAAGTTAAGAGATTCTTAAATACGAGGGACTAGAAAGATGATGACTCAGTCGTCAAGAACACTGGCCGGTCTTTCTAAAAGTTTATTTAAAGTCTGCAGGCTGTAGTGCACGCCTTTACTCCCAGCACTGGGGAGGCAGAGTCAGGTCGATCCCTGAGTTTAAGGCCAGCCTGGTCTACAGAGTAAGTTCCAGGACAGCCAGGGCTATGCAGAGAAACCCCATCTAAAAAAGAAATTGTTTATAATTTTAATTGTGTGTGTGTACACGTGTTTGTCCTACACATTAGTGTGCAGGTACCCATGCCTGTGTGCATGCATACAGAGGTAAAAAGCTGACACCAGATGCCTTCCTCAATCACATTCCACCTTGCTTATTTACTTATTTGTACTTTTATTGATTTTTGATTTCTTGAGATGCGGATCTCACCATGTAGTCCTGTCTAGCCTGGAACTCACTGTGCAGACCAGGCTGGCCTTGAGCTCACAGAGCTGTGCCTGCCTCTCCTTCCTAAGTGCCACCATACCTGGCCTCCCCCTTATTTTTGAGATAGGTTTCACCGAGTTAAGAGCTTTCTGATTCAGTCTGGCCAGCCAGTCCCAGGGATCCTCCAGTCTCTGCCTCTGCAGAGCTTGGGTTACGTGCGTGCACCCCCCACACTCTGCTCTCTTCTGCGGGTCCTGGGAGGATGGACTCGGGTCATCACGCTTGTGCAGCAGACACTAGCCACTAAGTCCCTCATAAGAATCTGATGCCATTCATTGTCTAAGCCCAGAGGCACCTCAAGAGACATATTTTTCCAAATCCCTTATTTTATACACAGAGGGAACTGAGGCCTAGAGAGGCCATTAGAACTAGCTGAGGAGATAGCAGGCCAGAAGAGGTGCAGGCACCCGCTCTTTTACACCTGTATCTTGGTTTGACACAAGTGAATGAATGCAGCAACATGTGGGGACACCCAGTCTTGGAGGAGGCTTTATCCCAAACCCCTGTTACTGGTTGTCATGTTTGATTTTATTTTTAATATAAGGTTTACTGTTTGTCCTTGCTTGTAAAGACACATTTATCCTTTGGGGGCAAGAAAGGAGCTATCGGGTGTCAGTGAGTCTTGGGTATTTCTATTTATACACAGGGTATATACTCCTATGGATAAAGTGGTTAGCCCAGAAGGCTTCCTAGTGGTAACATCAGCTAATGATGAGCCAGGAATTGTGAGAAAAGCCTCTTGGCTGCTGAAGGAATTAGCAGGACCATTAATGCCGTCCTTGGCTTGTTTGCAAGAAGGTGAGCTTACAAGATAATGCAAGAAAGAGGTGGGCCTAGGGAGGCCCAGAAAGGAGAGGGCACCTCAGATCCCTGAAGGCTTGTGTGCAGGAGACCACTGGGAACTTCAAAGCATGGACCTGTGAAGCCAGGACTCCAGCCAAGTCCAAGCCTGCCATTGAAGGAGCTTGCATTTGTATTAGGAAATTGCTGTCCCATAAGCTTTTCCCAGTGACTGAAGTTTGAGGTATTAGGAGACAGGATGGAGAGGGGAGAGGGGCTATGGGAGCCACAGATGATCCTGTACAGACCCAGAACATCCCAAGGACCCACTGTCGGGCCGATGTCAGTAAAACTGATTCCAACAGGGGTATGAGAAAGAGCAAGCACTGATCTAGTCTGCTTAATATATTAGGGGAAGGATACTTCCGGGCTGTGGTTTGGGCGTTACCCAGGGGCAGCCATATGCTACTTTTATAGAGTGGTCTTACAGAGCTAACCACACTCTCTGTGAGCTCAAAAACAAAAACAAAAACAATCACTTTCCTGCTTCAACTAGCCAGGAGGACACTGCTATTTACCAGCAAGAATACTGCCCAGCCACTAGGAGAATTCAAAAGCAGCCTGGGTTATGTAGCAAGACAGTATCTCAAAANCAGAGGTCCTGAGTTCAATTCCCAGCAACCACCTGGTGGCTCACAGCCATCTATGAGATCTGTTGTCCTCTTCTACTGTGAAGGAATTCATGCCGGCTGAACACTATATGTTATAAATAAATAAATCTTAAAAAAAAGGGGGCTGGTTACGGCGATACACACCCATAATCCCAGCACTCAGGAGGCAGAGGCAGGAGAATATGAGTTTGAGGCCAGTCCAGGTACATGGCAAAACCCTGTATAAAAACAAAACACACAGCTGCTAGTACAAAGGAATTCTAGTTACCGCATGTGTCTGACATCTAGCTTGCAAAGAAAAATGCTTAGATCACGTGACTAAATGAGAGCAGCCATGCGGCAGCAGCGCCAGAGAAGCCAGCCTGACCCAGATGATTTCACACACACACACACAAAGCAGCTCGAGACCACAGATTGATATCTAACTGCACAAAAAAATGAATGCTTTCTCTTTTTATTAGCAGAGTTCTACAGGGACACACCATTTCTAGTGCAGGACTCAGAAGGGAGCCCGCTGTCAGTGCTGGCGGCAAGCCTTCATCTTGGACCCTAGCATGCGGGCTCAGTGGTATCTCCTTAGGAACCTCCTCATGCAGAGGCAGGAGGAGGGGGTCTTAGCTGGAGTCACCAGCTCCTTGGCTTCGAGGATGTAGAGCATCTGGACGGTGAGGCAGCTGACTATGGGCTCAGGGTCTCTCTGCATGTACCTGAAGGCTGTAACAGATAATACGGGGGATGGCACAGTGAGCGAAGGAAAGGGGCCAGGCGGGCAGCAGGGCCCTGGTGGCACCGCTTGGAGGAAGAGGGAAAACAGGCAACTTTTACAATATAAGCAAAGATGTCTTCTAGAAGTCCACACTGTCCGTTGCGATCAAGACCCCCAAATTGCCCCTGGCTCAGGTAGACACAAGACGGATGCTTTTTTGGTCTTACTTGCCTCTCCCTAGCTCTACCTTCTTCCTCCATTCTATGTGAAGTCCTCTGATGCCCCACCCCCCCAGCAGAACT
This sequence comes from Ellobius talpinus, assembly GCA_001685095.1. NCBI lineage: Eukaryota > Metazoa > Chordata > Mammalia > Rodentia > Cricetidae > Ellobius > Ellobius talpinus. The sequence goes on along the minus strand of LOJH01000118.1, from coordinate 11,779 downwards.
GCAGCCCAGGACAGAGCCACACTGGCGGGGGGGCGGCGGCACTGTGTCATGAATAGGAGAGAGAGAAAGGCACAGTGTGTAGGGGCCATGTCTCAGGGACAGTGAGACACAAAAGTTCCCACACGATAATATGAGCAGTGATGAGACTCCTGAGGGGAGGAGCTGGGGACACTGGTACCCCAGGGAAGAAGGTAGGGTAGCTCTTTCCTAGGAAGAGTTCAAGGGACCAGCCTGGCAGATAAGCATCCGCACCCCTAAAAAATGCACGCAGTAGGCAATGGGGTGGCCACTCACCTATATATTCGTCCTCAATTTCCTCTTTCTCGGCCCTGTTGAGAACCCGGATGATCTGACCTACAGGGGCACACAGGCACTCAGTGGCCTCACAAGGGGCCAGTGGGCCCTAACTATAAGTTCACCAGTAAAAGTCATCACCCCATCCTTTTGTCTATCTTTCCCAGCCTCGGTTACCAGCCTCGGGGTTGGACTTGCTCCATGAAACCAAACTGCTTCTCCAATTCTGCAGAGGACTCTACACATTTAGGCCAGGTGAAGATGCAGATAAACTGTGCCACAGGGATGCTTGTCCTCTGGGTGGCAGGAGGTAGAGTCTACCTGTCTTTGAACCCATTAGGGACCACACACAGGCCTGATGTGCCACTCTCTGGGGGCTATTCTGCCTTGGTTTCTTAGGGGTTGGCCCATTCTGCTATAGACAGGTTATTCCCTTCCCAACCAGGGGCTCCTTGTGGTGGAAGGGAACAGATGGGGTCATTACCACAGACACTGTAATTACCATGGGTCCTGTAATTAGAGCCTTACATATCCAGCCCTCAATCTGAACAACCCAACTTCAAGGAGACAGTGGCTCCGAGAAGACAGAGGGCCATCGTACCTGCAAACCACACAGCGACCTGGCGGACGGGGCCCTGCGGACTCTTGAAGAGAGCTACACTCTGCTTCAGGAACCAGAGCGCCTTGCTCCTTTCCTGCTGCAGCTGGAAGAAGCAGCATTAGGTGGCACAGCTGGAGTGGCACACTGCTAATCTTCTTGCCTCTCAGACAGTCTACATAGGAGGGGCAATGCAAACTGTGCCAACTGCAAAAACCACATCTTTAGAACCTCTTATAAATTCTTCTGTGTCCCAACTTCTGGAACCTTAGCTCTTCCATGAAGCCTTTCTAGTTTGACCAAGCCACAGGAATAGCAATGTATAACAAAGCCCTTGACATAGCGATTCTTCAGTTCTACTGGGGTCTAGGTTTCCTTGTCCCCCATAGTCTCAGGCATTTGAATGTTAGGCCCGCAATTGATGGCACTGCTGGGGAGGTTTAGGAGCTGTGGCCTTGCTGGAAGTGTGTCACTGGGGGCAGGCTTTGAGCGTTTAAAGACTTGTGCCATTTTGAATTTGTTCTCTCTGTTCCCTGCTTGTAACTCAAGATCGGAGTCCTCGGATCCCTGTTACCATACCTTCCCTCCGTCACCATGGACTCTCACTCTTGAACTGAACGCTCAGACAAAGTCTTCATGGTGTTTAATCACGGTGACAGAAAAGGGACTAAGCATCACCCCTCTTCCACTCCTCCCCATGAAGATGGCCCCTCTGCACGGGTAGCCTTTCTGCAAGCTGGAGCTGGGCACAGTGCCCTGCCTTTGTATTAGAAAGCGTATTCCTCTCTGAAAGACTCGGAAATTACCAATTCATGCGCCTGACTCTCCAGGGTAGGCAGGGGGCACTGAGAGGGCAGGAGGGACCACTAGGTGGCCAACACAAGGCACTGTCGCTGCTAGCTCCTGCCACCACCAGCTGCAGGGAGGAGACTGACTCAGATGGCTGAGGGTCAGGGGATGGGGGTGGCGGGGGTGGGTGGTGACTCCCTGGCACAGGGCAGAAGGATCAGGCAGCTGCTGGCTTACCAGAGCACTGAGGATGGTGAATACATCATTCTTGGAGAAGACCCCTTTGAGTGTGGACCAGCCCAGGAAGGTAGCTATGCTGCAGAGGCTGAGCCTACAGACCTGGAGAGATGGGAGGCTCAGCATGAGGGATCATGGGAATAAGGTTGGACAAAGACACAGAGTGGTCCAAGAAGGAGACAGGTCACATTTGGCCTTGGTGGATTGAAGACTCAGAGCCTGCAGGCATTCAGGCTCAGGAGAAATGGAGACCCTGTCCAGACATCTGGCTCTACTGATAACCTCTTTCCCATGAGGAGGTGGAAGTGGCAGTTGCTGTGATAGAAATACCGAGTCCCACGGCAGTGTGGCTCTCTACAGCACAGCCGTTGGCACGGTGTCTTTCCAACCCCAAGGCAGTCTCTCTGCAAACAAATGTCAGGCTTTTGCTATGTAGCCCAGGTTAGCCTCAAATTGGCACATTAGACTCTTGAGTACTGGGTTCACAGAAGTCTACCACCTCACCCAGGTTCCTCAAAGTTTTGGTACCCCACCTGGGTTTTCCCTGCTCTATATCAAAGTTGGCTTGGTCAGGAACATCACTGAATTCATCAGGAGGGACCCATCCCTCCCCATCATGTGCTCAACAGCATCCTTGGATGTATCTAAGAGGTCTCCTGTTACAAATCAAGGCAGTAGTTTCCAAGTGTTTAGCTGTGGTACATGCTTCTGGTCTCCTGGGCTCACAGCTCCGTCTGTCGTAATCCAAGCCTCTCTGCTCTGCCCAGAATACAAGCCACAACTGGAGCTCTCCTGCCCTAGGAGCCCCATCTCCCTTCGTTGGGAAGGTAAGGGCAGACAACAGTCAGGAGAAAGTCCGTGAGGACCAAGGCAAGGCAGCAGAGAGAGGAGCTGGTGCCACTATGAGACTTCCTGCACTGGGTTTTGCATGCCCACCAGCTTCTACTGGAGTTGGTAGCTAGCTGAGTCAAACTGGAGCTGGAGGAGAGTCAGCCCAATAGCCAATCACCTCTACTCGCTGAGCGTCTCCAATAGCAAAAGTCTAGTGGGTCCCCTCAGTGTTACACAATCCTGTCACAGCCCTGGCCAAGGGCTCACCATGTTCTGTATTAACTTCCAGGGAGAACCGAATGCCAGGCTCCATAGTCCAGCTTCTCACCTCCACCACATCGGCGTTTACATCCTGCAGGTGTAACACAAGGAGGACTAGCAAGTTGAGGATCTGGTGCCTCAGGGGACAGACAAGGGTCATCTTCGAAACCTTAGTTAGGATGCTTCTGTAGATCTGGAAGGTGATCAGGCGCAGCTCCTCTGACTCCTGTGTAAGAAGATACACACTCAGGAAGACACCAGCACCTCTGCTCCTGCACTGCCCACCCAGGTCAGAAGGGCTCTGAACTCTGCTCCCACTAACCACGCTCCTGCGCACATCCCCAGTCTACTTCGTTCAGCAACACAGCTCCCCTGTGCTGCTCTCCTCTGCCCTCTTGTTGACGATTACAAAACAAGAGCGCAGATGCAGTCAGTCTCCCAAGAACTTAACTGGGGTCAAGGAAAGGGCTTTGTAAGAAAACTCCATCCAGTCGGGCGGTGGTGGCACACACCTTTTATCCCAGCACTCCGGAGGCAGAGGCAGGTGGATCTCTGTGAGTTCTAGGCCAGCCTGGTCTACAAAGTGAGTTCCAGGACAGCCAGGACTGTTACGCAGAGAAACTGTCTCAAAACCGCCCCCTCGCACGCGCGCTTGCACACACACAAAAGCTCCACCCTCTTCCACTGGGTCGCAGCTACCTAGGGTAAGAGAGCAACCTCTGGATCCCTGGGGGGGGGCTTTACCTCCTCAAAGAAGTGGACCAAAGTGAAGGCCAGTTCAGTGATGAAGGAGGAGGCTTGACTCCAGGTGAGGTCCCTGAGGATTCGCTGCAGCATGAGGAAGGTCTCCATCACTACCTCACTGCTGGAGGAGTAGCAGCAGCTCAGCACGTAGGGCTGCAGGATGTAGAAGTGCCTCATCTACAGAGGGACAGCCACTCAAAAGCAGAGTCAGGAAACTGTCCCCACCGGCACTTCCCATCAGTCCCACCCTTCATGTAGACCAGTGGGCACAAGCTCTTGCAATTTTCACTCTGGAAATAGGAATGGCCCCAACATTGAATGGTGATCAAACTGGGCTTTTAAAAGGGTACCAGGCCAGGAAATTTCTGCCCTCCGTGGGCAGAGTTGAGAAGATAGAGATTTTCCATCTACTGCACCATAAATTGCCCTCCTTACTGTCTCCCTCAGTCCTGATGATGCCCCTCTCCGGACATCTGGATGGTACATCTGGGATCCTGGGATTGGCTGGGCCTGTTCTCTGAAGTGACTTACAGGACAACTTTCTCCCAGGACCTTTCCTGGATGGGAGGAAGTATGAAGGGCCAAGTCCATCTGGATTCTATGCTGGACAACCGGCCTCAAGAGGACCCATACTCTAATTCAGTGTGTCTCCCTGTCTATAACTGGACACACTAGCTCTCCAGGTCCACCTGTTCCTTCTCCGGGTGACATGTCCTTGCCCCTCTCCCATTTTCACCGTGTTTTTGTGCTTTGTGAAGATCTCTGTGATCTGCAGGAATAGATAGTCTATGGCTGGCTCCTCACGTTTGAACCAATCCACCAGAACCTTGGTGGAGACTTCATCCACAATGCCTGCCACGTCTGGACAGCGGAGCAGCTAGCAAGAGGAAACCAAGAATGACAGAAAGGTAGGCAAGGGAACAACTGAATCTAGATTCTGTCTTGTTGTAAACTAACATTTTCAGAGCCTTGGTAAGAGCTTAAAGGACAAGTTCACATCTTGTCATTCATCCATGGTGCAAGTCTTCCTCAGGCATCTTTGAGAAGGGATGACGGGAGTTAGCAACGAGAAACGTACACAGCTGTCACAGATCCTAGCACTGGGGAGCTTTTTGTTTTGTTTTGTTTTTATTGAGCTATATATTTTTTCCACTCCTCTTCCTTACTCTCTTCTCCCCTTCCACTCTCCCCTCTGCCCCCCATGCTCCCAATTCTCTGGAGCTGTGGACTGTAGTCTGGTTATCCTTTGCTTTGCTTTCTATCTTTTATCCACTTATGAGTGAACACATACCGTGTTTGTCTTTCTGAGTCTGGGTTACCTCACTCAGGGTGGTTTTGTCTAGTTCCATCCATTTGCCTGCAAATTTCATGATGTGATTGGTTTTTTTTTATAGCTGAGTTGTGTAAATGTAACCCATTTTTTAAAATCCATTCTTCAGCTGAGGGGGCATCTACATTGTTATTGGCTATTACGAATAATGCTGGGAGCCTTTCAAGACATGACCATGAATTGCCTGAAGAATATTTCAAGGAAAGAGCAGCGTTGCCACAGGTTGAAAGCAGCTACAAAGCATCATGAATGGAAGTTTGCAAAGGAGGCAAGAACTCGATTGAATTAGACTTGAAGATAAAGGAGAACTTCCTGAAACCTAAGTCTTTGGACTAGAAGACAAACAATTTGCTAACTCCACTCCAGCCTGAAACTTGCAACTGCTTCTGTGGGTGGGCATCTACTCTTCTCAGCTGGGCAACAGCATTTGAAAGAACTTCTAGAGTGTTCCCCAATACCAGCTGTGCCTAGATCACAGCTGTAAACTCGGTAGCTTAGAGAAAACTAATTCCTGTACCCCACCCCAGAGCAATTCTGAAGAACTAGGCACCCAGCATCAGAAAAAGGTGGTGTGAGGCTTAGCATCTCCTAGAGTAGGGTTCTCAACCTTCTTAATGCCACACCCTTCAATACAGTTCCTCATGTTGTGGTGACCCCCCACAAAAACATAATTTCGTTGCTTCATGGTAAAATCTAAAATAATAGAAATGAGTTAATTTAAGATGTAAGAGTTAGTTAATAAGATGCCTAAACTAATAGGCCAAATAGTGTTGTAATTAATACAGTTTCTGTGTGATTATTTCGGGTCTGGGCAGCAGGGAAATGAACGAGTAGTCTCTGCCTACAGAGACCTGCTGTGTGAATGCACCCCTCAGCTAGTTAGGCCCCTGCATTCTCCAAGAAAATCCTTAGCATACTTAGCAAGTGTCTGCTAGCATCTTAGAATGAAGATCCCTGTTTATATCCTAGTATTACTGATATTGTATTATCTTCTGTTGATATTCAGAAGTCATCTTCTTCTCTTAGATAGGTTGGGGCTAGTGAGGTGGATGAGTGGGTAAAAGCATTTGCTATTGAGCCTGAGATACAAGTTCAACCCCTGGGACCCACATGTTAGAAGGACAGAAATGGTTCTTGCATGATGTTCTCTGATCTTCACATGTGTGCTTGCACATGCATGCACACACAAACAAATAAATATATGTAATAACTTTCAAAATCAAGTAACTTGAACTTTCAAAGAAGCTAATTTAAAACTAGTAAGGCAGACCTCAAAAACCTGCCCAGACCCAGCTGGTGAAAGCATAAAGTGATAAACTTTACTGGAAAACACTTGGACATGAGAATCAAGTCACAGAAGCCACCCACACTTCTGGCATTCATACTTCCACTATTATAATCCTTACTTAAGGCAATCATCTCTAATGTGGGAAATATTGTGCACAGAGATATTTATTGCAGTATTGTTTGCACTTGTTTCAAATTAAAAACAGAATATGCTATGCATTATGGAATACCAGTGTGTTAAACACCTCATTATTGTTAGAGTTTTATGGAGAACATGCCGTGAAAACAGAAGAGACCAGCAAAAGGGGCAAGAGGCTAGGCATGGTGGAGCACGCCTTTAATCCTAACCACAGAAGCAAGTGGATCTCTGTGTGTTTAAGGCTAGCCTGATCTACATAGAAAGTTCTAGGCTAGCCAGGGCTACATAGTGAGAATCTGTCTCAAAAAGGGCATGTGGTGGAGAATAGGGAGAATAGGGAGATAGTGGAGGGGGTGAATAAGAACAAAGTTAAAATGCCGTATATGTATGAAAATGTCCCAATGAAACTCACTTCCTTGTATCCGGACTAAAAAGTTAATTTAAAAACAAACAAAAATGCAACAAAAAGAACATAGAATATTAGAGACTAATTTAACCTTATACGCATACTCACATACACTCACCCACATAATACACACTCTCTCACACACACTCACATATACACACTCACACACACTCACACATTCATTCACTCACATACACACACTCACTCACACACACTCATACACACACACTCACACATACACACTCACACGCACTCACTCACACACACTCATACACACGCACTCACCTACACACGCACTCACCTACACACACACTCACACATTCACTCACATACACACACTCATACATACGCACACACTCACTCACTCACACACGCACTCACTCAAACACACTCATACACACTCACACACACTCATACACACTCATGCACTCACCTACACACACTCACACACTCACTCATACACACTCAGTCACACACATACACACACTCACACACACTCACTCATACACACTCACACACTCACCTACACACACTCACACACACTCACATATTCACTCACATACACACACTCACACACACACATCTTCATACAAGCAAAGGCATGTAATGGGTTTATAGAATTTGGATGTATTTATAAATTTTCTACACATTTTCCCTGACTAATGACTGAATTATAGAGTGAATCAGAGTGGCTAGTCAAAGCTGAAGTAACTCCAGGAGAGAAAACTAGTACCCCACAAGGTCAGGGCAGACTCAAAGCCTTGATCTGAGGAGGATAAAGGCCTATGACTCAATGAAACCTAATAAAGAATTCTTTCCTGTGTTCCCTAGTTCATCTGTGGACAGGGGTAAACCAGGCCACGTCTCTACCTCTGGAGCCTTTTAGATGAGTCCCCTGGGCGCACTTGCTTCCCAGGAGGCTGTCCCCACTGCCCTCTGTCCAACTGTCTCTAGTCACCTCTGTCAGAAACACCAGGGCTGTCAAGTAATTGGCACAGTTTGAGTCATCAAGGGTCCTGATGAGGAAACTGAAGACAGGGCGATTGTGCCAACAGTTCTTGACGACCAGGGACCTGAGATAACAATAGGGCGCTCAGAATAAGACCCTATTCCGAGCCACGGGACAGGATCAAAGGCGTAGCAGGTTGCCTGCCCAGGGACTGGATGCCCGCTTACTTGGCCAGCAGAGTGACTCCATCATAGTGACTTTCAGGGCTGACAACCAGTTCCCAGCCCCCAAGGGTCTGAATATAAGACATGTGTTCTATGTACCCCGAGCTTCGCAGTAAGGTCTTCAGGGCCTCTATGGAAGAACTGAGGGCAGAGCAGGAGGCAGGGCGTCATTGCCAGCCACACCCTCAGCCTCCTAACCTCCCATGGGATTCCCACTGTGAATTATGGACCTGGCCACGAGATGTTCACAGACCAAGCACATTTCGCAATTGATGCAAACAAGGTCTGAGGGGGTCTCCTAGGCAGTACGGGAAGCCGGCAGAGGCCGGGGAAATGCAATCTAGATCTGTGGCCCAGCAGTCTTCTTTTGACTTTATTCTAGTACAGAATAAAGTCTTTAACAAGTTTTTTCGAGAAAACCTAGGAAGGTTTCTTGAGTTGATGTATGAGGAATAAAGTAAGCATGGAGGATGGGAAAGGGCCAAGCTAGCGGCGGCGCCAAGATGTTGGCATACAGATCACAGTCCCTAGCACACTGGCCCAGGATCCAGGGTACCTAACAGTTTCACGCAGCTTGTCCTGGCTCTCGGTGCTCTTGTTAGTCACCAGGAAAGAGATTTGGAAAAGCAGTGCCACGAACAGGGAGGCGAAGAAGGTTTGCACCTCCGACTGCTGGCTCGGGATCAGCAGCAGCTCATGGATGGCCCTGGTGACCTGGAGTGGGGAGAGTACGATGCCATCATCATCATCACTCATAGTTCCTAGCACCTGGGTAGGCCTGTCCGGCGCAGTCGCCGGTGTTGCCAGCTAGTGAAGACTGAGCCGACTTATGCCCCGTTGCTTCTAGAACGCCTTTATGTGCTCTTGTAACAATGGGTCTTGCTTTAGTTTCTTAGCTTCCTTGAGTATTCAGGCAGGCCCGGGATGTTTGTCTCAGCTCACTGCACCCCCATATTCAAAACTAGAATCTAACTCTGCTGTTTTAGGTAAGTCAGTTGGTTGGAAACCCTCCTTCTAACCCAACCTGGAGATGCTGCTGTTAGAACGAGACTTGGGTCCCAAAATAGTACTAGTCCATAGAGCCCAGGCTAGCCGAGCAGAAATCCCCGTGTGTTCCCTTCCCAGCTCCCAGCCCTCCACCTGCCCCTCCATACAATCAGTGCTGAGAGCTCTGTTCCACGGCCGGTCTCCTGGTCCGTGTGTGTCTGGGATGAAATCAGCTTCTGTAGCAGATATTTCATGATCACTTGGTAGCCTTTAGGAAAGGAATCCAGGGTTTCCCAGGATTTCTTTGTCCCTCTGTAGAGACAGAAGCCACCAACAGTTACAGGCAACCCGTTTCCCGCTGATCTACGTTGCTTTCCGGAAGGGCTCTCAGCCCCTTAGCCCAGGCCCAGCTCCCCGCTTCCATCCTGTCCTGCCACTTCTCTTTCCATTCTTTCTGCTACTTAATCATCTCAAGGCTTCCCTGTCCCATGGTCGTCAAATATAGGCAAATAGGAAAATATTCACTTCACCCATGGGCCTGAAAACATCTAAGACCGAGCTTGTGGAGTGCCCTTGAGAACATCAAGTCAAGTCCTTACCTTGTGGCTTTATCAGCAACCCTGCATCTGGGGCTGGGGATGCAGCTCGGTTGGTTGCATGCTTGCCTAGTATATGTGATCTTAGGGTCAATCCCTGCCACTACTAATTTGGTGTGGTTGTTCACGTACCCATAATATCACCCATAATACCAGCACTTGGGTGGTGGAGGCAGGAAGATCGGGAGTTCATGGTCATTCTTAACCACACAGCTAGTTTGAGGTCACCTTGGTTACACAAGACTCCCCCTCTCCTCACCCAAGAAGAGGAGGAGGAAGTGGAGAAGGAAAAAGGGGAGAAAGGAAGGAAGGAAGGAGGGAGGGAGGGAGGGAAGGAGAGAGAGATAGAGATAGAGAGAGAAAGAGAGAGAGAGAGAGAGAGAGAGAGAGAGAGAGAGAAATAAACAAAATAAAAC
>LOJH01000117.1:60017-81151 GCA_001685095.1 Ellobius talpinus | reverse complement strand
TAACCAATGAAAGTAACACATAGACAGATGACCCTCCTCCATCACACCTCCTTTGTCATAGCCCAGAGGACTGTCCACTCATCCAGCGGGCCTAGAAGGCAGGGATGGCTGCTCTCCTGGGGCTCAGCAGGTTTCCTGTGCTCTGCTTTAAAGCCTGTTGCCTGTGGTTCTTTCCTGGATTGTGTGGCCACCCTCTCCTTCCAGTGACTGAGGACAACTGGTGGTGTGGTGGCAGATGGGCCTAGTGTCATCTCATCAGGTCTGCTGGGTCCAGTTTGAGCAGTGGATGGGGGTGCATGGCCTGTCCTGGTGTGGCTCCTATCCCTCCCAACAGCTCACAGGCGCTAACCCTGAAACTGCTGCACACATGCCTTGATGGCTATTCTCGGATTATTGTCCCTCATTATCTGTCCACAGATGGCACCGTGAATCATAACCGAAGGGAATTAAAATGTGAGGTGCCAGCATGTAGTTGCTAAAGCATTGGGGTGGGGTGCATACAGTCTGCTTACACCGGCAGATCTGGGAAGGGCTGGTCTGTGCACTGGAGATGAGAGTCTCAGCAGCAGCTAAGTGTCCCCAGGAGACCAAGCTCTGGGTTTAAAAGCAGCCGTCAGTGTTTGGATCAGCCCCATCAGGAGTCATGGATGGGCTTGCCACGTGGGCAAGCAGTACCCAGAAAATGCCAGAAAGGCCTTGGAAAATTGGTAGCTAAGACCTGGAGGTGTCCTCTAGACCCCCCCACAGGGACTCCTGAAAGTCTTAAAAAAAGAAAAGAAAAGAAACCTATCAAAATGTAGTTCTTACAGGGGAGGGCATCTTGGGAGTGAAGGGCACACTGCCTAGGAGGTGCCTGCTGCAGCTGCCAGTCACTGAACTGAGGTCCTTGCCTGCACCCAGCCTCCTGTGCTTGCTTTCAAGGCTTGGTTGTGGACAGTCCCTGGTCACCTTCTTCTGCTCTCCAGAAAGGCTCTGGATGGAGGTGGCTGTGCCTGAGTGGCATCATTTAGTCCCTGTCCCGGAAGCTGGGAATAAACCGTCTCCTGGCAGGAGACAGGTTGTGTCTAAGAGACCAGGGAGCCTGAGAGGATTGGCCTCAAAATGCTTGGATTCTCGGCCACAGGGCTGGGGCTGATTCCAGCTCTGGGGCAGCAGCAGGTGTGGGATGAAGACACCTGGGAAGATATCGTAGAGCCACTGTGTGAGGTTGGGGTCTGTGCCCTGTCCCCAGCATCCCCCAGCCCAAACCCCACCCTCTGGTGTTCTGTGCCTGCTCCACAGTGTCAATGGCTCCACCAAAAAGTGATTAAGGGTGCTAACTGCCCGAGTGACTGCTGGGGACATTTGCTGGTACTGGGGCTTGCCTTCCTGAAGTATGGTACATGTTGCTTAAGCAATTAGGCAACAGTTGGAGCAGAGTAGTGCCCCCTAAGTGGAAATTAAGGGGTACAGAACCAAATGGAAGAGGGACTTGAACCGTGAACACAGCTGAGCTACATATGTCAGGCTCCTAACCCAAGCTGGAGTCATCAGAAGAGGGAGCCTCAGCTGAGGAAATGCCGCCATGAGATCCAGCTGTAAGACATTTTCTCATTTAGTGATCAACAGGGGAGGGCCCGACCCATGGGGGGTGGGCTGTTGGTCCTAGGTTCTATAAGAAAACAGGCCGTCTCGTGGTGGTGGCGGCATACTCCTTTAACCCCAGCACTCGGGAGGCAGAGGCATGTGGATCTTTGTGAGTTTGAGGCCAGCCTGGTCTGCAGAGTGAGTTCCAGGACAGCCAGAGTGATTACACAGAGAAACCCTGTCTCAAAACAAACAAAACAAAACCAAGGTGGAGGGGACAAGTAAGAAAGAAAGCAGACTGAGCACACCAGGGGAAGCAAGCCAGTAAACAGCACCCTTCCATGGCCTCTGCCCCTGGGATCCTGCCCTGTTTGAGCTCCTGTCCTGATTTCCTTCAGTGATGAACAGCAATGCTGAAGTGAAGCCCAATAAACCCTTTCCTCCCCAGTGATGTCAGTTGTCCCTACACATGGGTAAAGGAACTCAGGTAGCTGCTCTTGGGATTGTTCTAGCAAAGTAACACCTTTTGATTAAAAAAAAAATTTGTTTAGGCGTCAAAATAAAATTCTCAGTTATTTAATTGTGTGGTGTTTACATCACATGTATTCCATGTATTTTAGGGTGGGTGGGCCCTGGGGATCCAAAGAGGAAAGGGGTAGGAGGAGGAAAGTTAGGTAAAGTTCCTTTACTTAAGGAACGTACACACTGATTTTGGGGCTCATTATACGTGTGATGTTTTTCTCCCCCAGAGGGCCCCATCTCCTTGGATTTATTTGTAAGAACTAGGGGTTTGCTGGGATACTGACTGGTGATGGGGGGAGGAGGTGGGGATGGGTTTTGTTTAATTTTATTTCTTGTTGCTGGAGAGTGGGGATGACATACTACTGAGAGAATCAAGGAGTCTTAGAATGGTGAGCCTGTCACCCTGCACTCGGGAGGCTGAGGCAGGGGATGCAAGAGTTTGAGACCTGCCTAAGTAACATACAAGACCCTGTCTGAAACACAAAGACAAAAGAGAAACAGAATCAGCTTAGTCACCTGTGATTGGAGGACCTGCAGCTACCAAACAGCAGGGGGTTTTCAGGGGCAGTTTTGGCTTTTGTGGCTGAGGACAATTTTGGTTTATATTTTAGAGGTGGTTCCCCAATGTGGCTTGTGAGTATTGGTGATTTTTATGAATCTATTTTTTTTCAGTTACTTGTAGAAGATGATCCAATAACATCCCTTCAAAACTCCAGTTTATATGTTCACAGGTGGACCTGATTTTAGGCTTCAGAACTTAAGTCTTTTTTCCATCACTAAATGATGTGAACTAGTTTGTGTGTGTGTGGTCTGAACTAGCCCATGTGTGTGGTGTGAACTATTTTGTGTGTGGTGTGAACTAGTTTATGTGTGTGTGGTGTGTGAACTAGTTCGTGTGTGTGGTGCGAACTAGTTTGTGTGTGGTGTGAACTAGTTCATGTGTGTGGTGTGAACTAGTTCATGTGTGTGGTGTGACCTAGTTGTGTGTGGTGTGAACTAGTTCATGTGTGTGGTGTGACCTAGTTGTGTGTGGTGTGAACTAGTTCGTGTGTGTGGTGTGAATTGAAAATAGTAGCAGTTGTCCCTTGTAGGTGATTTTAGTCACCCATACCCAACCTCTGCCCAAAAAACTATGACATGGACAATTTCAGAAATAGGTCTCAAGTTTTAAACAGTGGGCCACTCTCATGGAGGTGTTACACCCCACACTGAACTGCTCCATCCCACTAAGGACACAGCCATTCCCCTTGTCCAGAGTGTCCCCATGGAATATGCTACCTGCCTATTAGTCAGTCACCCAGTAGCATCTTGATTCATGGCAGAGCTTGTGTTCAAGTGGCTCTTGTTTCATTTCATCATAGCTCCAAAGCACAGGAGTAGTGAGGGATGCTGGCTCTTTGGATGTGCCAGAGTCCTAGAAGCAAGTAAGTTCTCTTGAGTGGAGGGAAACTCTCAGTGTAAATGTGGTTTTGCACTGTCTGTGTTTTTAGGCACCCGGTAGGCCTTGCTGCACAGCTCCCACCAATGAGGAGGATGACTGCAGGGTCCGTACCTTTGTGCCCTGAGCTTTGCAACATCGGGGCAGGAAGAGCTGTTGAGCCAATGATGGTGGTGTCTCTGTAGCTGCATTGCTCTGACAAACTGCCTGACAAATGTAACTTAAGGCAGAAGAAGAACTCTAGCAAAGATGGCAGCTGGCCACATCCACTCAGGAAGCAGAGAGAAATGAACACTGGTGCTCAGCTCACTTTCTTTTTCCTTCTTTATTCAATCCCGGACTCTGGGCGATTGGATGTTACTGCATGGCCATGCTCAATGTATACCTTCCCTCCTCAGTTGAACATGCCTGGAAACATTCTCACAGACCTGCTCAGAAGTGTGTCTCCTAGGTGATCCCAAATTCAGTGAACATGCCTGGAAACATTCTCACAGACCTGCTCAGAAGTGTGTCTCCTAGGTGATCCCAAATCCAGTCAGGCTGATAATGAGGATGAGCATGATAATGTGCTCATCCACAGTGCTCTATCATGTGGCTCAGCAAGCTAACACACGTGCATGCATGTACATGCACATACACACATGTGTGCAAATACATGCACAAACACATGTGCATGCACACACTCGTGCACTGATCTTAGTTGTCACTTCTCATTTTTGTCTTAAGAAAATGGGGCTGGTTTCTACCTCGGAAGCAGATCTCATCAGTTGCCTCTTGCTTCCTCAAATAGAAGGCTGAGCCTCTCCTCAGGCACTGGAGAATTTTCTGCAGTTAGAGCCCGATGAAGACATGCAGATGTCACTTAGGGTTCAAATGGATGAGGTGTGCCTTTATGCAATGAAAATCCCACTTTCTTGAGCTCCCAAGGCTGTCCTAACTGTCTGTCAGCCTCCTTATGCTATGAGGCTCAGCCAGATGTTTTGCTGTTGTGTGTGGAATAGATATGAGTGACCACTGCCCTGACCAGTTAGCTCACCTTTTTGCATGGCTGCAGTATGCCAGAGCTGGTCTAGGAACAGCTCTGTTTCCATCTCAGCCTCTCTGGGTCTTGTTCCTTCTGCTCCAAGAACTGGGAGCCACATTTACCTTAAGGCCAAGTAGGACTATCCTGGTCACTTGTGGATCCACAGAGCCTTTGCTAGCTGAGCATCCATCAAGTCCCCTATTAGAGATCCTTTCTCTGCAAACACTGGGGGAGTTGCTGGCTTTCTGTGGAAACTTTGGAGAATAAAAGGTGCCCTTCAAAGCCATTGCTGTGTCAGAGGAGAAATTCATATTTTATTGCTAAATATGAAACTGCATTTGGGTGATGTGAGAATCAATGATAATTAGAATAATAAACACCTCAAGAAAGTGTCCACATTTCTCTGATGTTCTTCATTGCTCTTTCCATCTCTCTGTGTGTGTGTGTTCATAAATGTCCACATAAACACACACACACGTTACCTTGTTTAGCCATATAATAGAGCATCAGAGCTGAGCATGTTTTGGCTCATCTTTGTTATCAACCTGAATGTATTTGGAATAACCTAGGAGACACTTCTGAGTGTGTGTGTGTGTATACATAATGTGCCCTGGAGGCCAGGAGAGGGCATCAGATTCCTTCAAATTAGATAATTATGAGGCACCCAGATCTTCTGTAAAAAGTAGACAGGGCTCTTCTGCTCTTAACCATTGAACCATCTCTCCAGTCCCCACACCCTTTTTGGTCACAGGTCTCTCACTGAACCTGGAGCCCACCATTTCAGTGAAGTTATCTAGTCATCAAACTCTAGGGATCTGCCTCTCTATGTCTCAACCCTTGGATTACAAACACAGGCCACCATTTTTACATAGGTTCTAGGATACAAATTCAGGTCCTCATGCTTTCATGGCAAACATTTATTTCAGTGACCAAGCCAGACTTTGATGTTTTCTGATATCCTTTACAGCATTTCCTTTGCCATGATATATATTTTCTATAACATGGAACTGTATACCGTTGAATGGAATCCTCTCTGCATAACAGACCAGGCAGGTGGCCACTCTCCAAGGAGATGGCAGATATTCAGGTTAGCCTAAGTTTCATATCTCTGCTGGAAGCTGGACCCTGGAACAAAAGGTAGACCAGTTGGGCCATTGTGTAGCTTTGATTGCTGGTTAGGTCAGTGTAGAAGATTGCTTTTTTTTTTTCCTCAAATGGGATCTTCTAGCCCCAAGTGCTGGGCCAACAACCTGGCTCCCTTGTAATTAGGAACCTGGCATGGATCCCAGCATCCCTGGGAGATATGTCACCTGCATCAATGCTTACTTTCAAAGCTGTCTTAACTAGAGTATGCTGTGCCATCTGAGAAGTGTGGTTTTAGACCCCAGATCTAGACTCCAGAGCACATGTGACCTCTGAGCCTCTTTCTTTAAAAAAAATTATTTTTATTTTTAATTATGTGCCTGTGGGTGTATGTGTATGAGTGTGTAGCTCCTATGGAGGCCAGAAAGAGGTGTCAGATCCCCTGATACTGGAGGCATAGGTAACTCTGAGCTGATGGTGTGAGCTAACTTGAGCTCTTCTGCGAGAGGAGTAGGAATTCTTAGTCACTGAACCATATCTTCAGCCCATTGGGCTTCTTTTTGATCAAGGTGGCCCAGTTACCTTTGGTTTCCTGTGGCACATCCATGTTGCATGTGGCACACAGATAATATTGGATAATTATTAGATTGGATAATGATAAGATGCAAAATGCAGCCCATTTTGTCAGAGTGGCATCTCCCTACCCTGTCCTATGTGTTGGCTATGGTAGTGTTTGAGATCCAAAGCCAGTCTCAGGAAGAGAGGGAAGTTTGGATTTTGCTACATGGAAGTCTACCCTGAGGTCATCTTGTACAAAAAACAGTTTGGCCTACTGGAGGATGGAGAAAGATAGGTGAGTGCAGGCCACCTTGGGACCCACCTTGAGGCTGGCCTGCACCTTACAACTTTGCCACCCTCCAACAGTCACATGAGCAAGCCCGGAGTGACAGCCCTCTTCAGAGTGGCATGCCATAACTTAGTGTGGCAGCCTATTTTTAAAGAACATAGTTACCCCTTGATGTCCATGGAGGACCAGTTCCTGGATCCTGCCATATGTCAGAACCTATGGATGCCAGAACTTACGGATGCCAGAATCTGTGGATGCTTTCATCAGGCTTCCCAGAAGGAAATAATAGAGTGGGTATATATTAGACTGGCTTACATGATCCTGTCCCGGTCATCCAGCAGTGACTTTCTCATGCTGTGGAGGCTGAGAACCTTGTAGTTGTTCAGTCCACGAGGCTGTATGTCTCAGCAGTCCCAATCTTGTGCTGAAGGCCTGGAAGATTCCTAGAGAACTGTCTTCAGTCCATAATGGGAGGCCAAAGAAGATGGGTTCTGACATCTCAAAGGATGGTGGTGGCGGCGGCAACAGCAGCAGGACAGACACACTCACCAGCCAGACACCAAAGCAGGAGGCAGCAGGCCTTCTCCCAAAACCTCTTTCTATCTAGACTGCCCTGGGAAGGCACTGCCCACTCAGGTGGAGACTCTACTCTCTTCAGTTAATCTCTCCAGGAAATGCCCTCACAGACCCGCTAGGGTGCATCTCTTAGTTCTTTACAGATCCAGTTGAGTTGAAGAATGAGATCAGCCGCCCCAGTGCTCATGTCCTTGTAGAGAAGGATGTGGTGTTGAACAGGACCTGCGTGGCCTGGGCATTTCTGATCCCCTCTAGCTGACTATGATACTTGTCAGTATGCAAATAACATGGAAATTGAGTGTTTAGGGAAGGTGCTTATGCGTGCTCCTCCACAGATGCATTTTCTTCTGAATTTTATGTTTATTAGTGTGCAGTATATGTGCGTGTGCGTGTGTGTGTGCGTGTGTGTGTGGCCAGGGTCTGCATGGTAGGCTCCGTCTTCTTAGTCCTGTCACAGTTGTCCCAGAGCACAAAGGCCCTCTAGGCCATAAACATGGCTTTTCAAGCCCCAGGACATAGTCGTCTAGGCCCTCCAGGCCTTAGCCTAGTGATGGGCAAAGACTCCTGTGGCGTTTGTCCGAGCTGGCCAGCATTCCCCAGCTTACCAGTCCAGGCAGCATTCAGCTTCCCCACCCACCGAAGAAGCTCATGTCTAGTTCTCCTCACCCTGCTCCCAGGTCCTTAGGTATCAGCTGTGTCCCGAGTGCCTGTCGGTGTCTGAAACAGAGGCTGCTGTGTCAATCAGGAGGACAAGGGATGAGATGTGGTTGCCTTGAGCTTCCCTCTTCCTCTCTATAGGAGATTTCCTCCACAATGAGAGGGAAGGCAGGGATGTCAAAGTCACCTGCTAGCTGCGACACATCCTCCTAAGCTGGAGCAGTGACTTCCCTATGTGCTCTGGCTGTGGGTCTAGGAGGAGGCTGTTGAGAGGGCAATGAGAAGGGCCTCATTTGGGCCTCGTTTGGGCCTCATTGTGGCCTCATTTGGGCAAGCTCAAATCCACAATGCAGAGTGAATGCCCCTTGGTACACAGTAGCAAGGCAGTAACCTCAGGGAGCTAACTGCTCTTCAGCAGTAGACCCAGGGAATAAGGTGACAGTCTCTCTTATTTACATCTTTGTTGCTGCAAAAGATACTCAGAGAAAATGCTTTGCTATTCCTCCCAAGCCATGGCCAGGGTTGTTTGTTGGTGTTTGGTGGAGCTCTGCATTCTCCTACCAGGTATGTGGGGCAGAAGGGGCATTACCTGAGAGACTTACTGGCATATGAACCACACACATTAGACTCTTGTAGCTATTGGAGGCTGACATCCAAGGACAGAGTGTGGCCTTCAGAAGCATACTCCTCAGGGGCAGTGCCAGCATACACACTCATCTGGCCAAAGCAAGTTTGCAATGACCCCAGCAAGGAAACAGACAGGTGCCCTGTTGTGGGCTGGGGTGGCAGCTAACACATCTGTAGGATTCTAAGAGGACATCTCCAGCTGCTGCATTGTCTCCACCCCTGGCCCACAGCACACCTGGCTTCTGTGCACTCAACAGGGCCTCCTGTCCTGGACCCACACAATCCTCAGGCACTGTCCATGGTGTCCTGATTCCTTCCACTGCCTCATTCTTGAGTCTTTGGTTCTAGGGCTGGTGGGGTACACTGTACCAGGGACATCAAGATGAGCAGGACCTCTTATCTCCCCACAAACCCTAAACTCTTCAGATGAGGGTAGACACGGGCCCCAGAAGATGAAGGGATTCCTTGAAACCATAACGATGAGAAAATTGAAGCAAGTATGAGCCAGGAGGGAGAGAGCTGGGACTTGGAGGTGTTGTTTCTAGAGGCATTCTGTCTCCTTGGGTAAAGTACTGAAGTGCTGCTCTGGGGGTGTAAGGAGGTCTCGGGGCTTGGCAGGATGAAGGGCTTGGAAAGGACCTGCCTGTGGTGTTTCCCTGAGCTCTATGGAACAGGCTGGCATGTGTACAGGCTCCCTGTGACAGCAATGTCGTCCTCCCCAGGCGTGGTCTCAACCTCACCTACGAAGCTGAGTGCAATCTCTTCCTGTGAGCCCGACTCCTCGTAGGGTTTGATTGGCAGGTTAAGGATTATGAAGCTGTGCTTCAAAGAGCATGAGACAAAATTAATGTTAAGTGTAAGTGTTTGAGGCGCCACAGAGAAGACGGTTGTCAGTTTCTGAGGTATGAAAACAGATGACACATCCCTTCTTCCCCATAGCTAGGGGATCCAGTGACGTGGGAGCTGCGCCTTCTCGGGTGATTCATTTCCTGGATGCTCTGCTGGCATGAACAGGAGCCAGATAAGCACCTTTTCCTGCCTCAGCAGGGGGTCCTGTTAGAGGAGGGGGTGTCCCTGCTCACTGAGTGTCCTGAGTCCTCAGGGTTCCCAGAGCCCCTGCATACAGAGGGTAGAGCCTCTCTGGGGTTGGGTCTGATCTACCCTGGCTCTCCATGAAGGAGTCCCACTGACTGTCTCTTGAGAGGTGCCTGGAGTATCCTCAGAGGGTCCCTACCTACTGTGGACATCACAGGGGCCTCATGCCAGGCAAAGACAAGATGGAGAGGGCTGGTGACTAGGAGTGAGCACCTGCCTGGTACTCTAACAGTCTGCCTTGTTAAAAGTGTGGTCAGTGGTCAGGGCACTTCCTCTACCCTGTCTGTTAGAAGAGGATCTGGCCCCCAGTTGGCTTTGGTACTGTCTTTGTTTCTCTGTTGCTGTGATAAGAACATGACAAAAAGCAGCTTGGGGAGGAAAGTTAATTTGGCTTACAAGTTAGCATACAATTCATCTAGGAATGTCAGGACAGGAACTCAAGGCAGGGACCTGGAGGCAGAAACTGAAGCAGAGGCCATAGAGGAAAGCTGCTTACTGGCTTGCTCTCCATGGCTTCCTCAGCCTGCTCTCTTATATAATCCAGGACCAACTACCCATGGCATCGCCCACCGTGGACCGGGCCCTCCCACATCAATCATTAGTCAAGAAACTACACCACAGCTTGCCCACAGGTCAGTCTGACGGAGGCGTATTCTTAGTTGAGGTTCCTTTTTTCAGATGACTCTAGCTTGTGCTAAGTTGACAACAGCTAGCCAGCACGGGCACAACCAGCTCTGTGGTGGACAGGTCACCTGCTCTCGCTGTCTGCTCCCTCTTCTGCTCAGCAGCTCAGAGCTGTGTGTGGAACAAGTGCCGAAGACATTGTGCTGCTACTGAGTTATTCAGACTGGCAAACATGGCAGAGACCAAAGAAGACATTCCCCTGCCTTCTCTCACACCTAGCCCTACAGCTTCAGCGGGCTATGGAGCTCTGTCCCTTGCTTTTCTCCCTCTTAAGACATCTTTGGGAAGCATGGGGAGCTGGTGATGGAGGAGGTTGGGTGGCCACTGCTTCCTGGAGGTTCCCCAGAGAGAAACAGGCAAGCGATTCATAAATATTTACACCAACTTCATTTGCATAGCAGACATAATTGCTTTACCCAGAACACTGTGGAGGCCTCAGCCTTGGTAGCTGAGGTAGCAACAAGTTCATGTCTTCTGTCCCTGTAATCCTATGAATGCTAATGGACTAAAGGCAGTGACATTCCAGCCATGTGCTGGCTGTTCCCTACTGCAGGATGAATGGACTTCTCATTCTGCCCACCATGACAGGCTGTGAAGCTGCCACACCTTCCATCCTGTGGTGCTTTTTTTTCTTCTGTCTGGTGGTCTCATCCTGTCCTTTGCATGTCACCGTGAGCAGTGGGAAGAGCAGTTGCTTCTTCACTGCCAGGCCCAGAAACTTCCTCATCTTGATACTCAGTTCCATCTCCTGCCAAGTCCACCTTCCACAGAGAGCTAGAATCCATTTCCAGCAAGCTGTGTGCTACTTTAGAGCAGGGGTGGCCTTCCCAAGCTCCCCTAGTGTGCCCCTTCCTTTCCAGCTGAGCACGCCTCTATTGGCATCTCCATTAGTGTGGATTCATTGTACAAAGTAATGGGTTTCGCTGCAGTGTATCCATGTATACATGTTATAGCTTTTGTCTTCTTCATCACTTTCCCAACCTTGTTCTCTGAGCCACTTTCCCTCCTCTTCCCTACTTTCATGCTAAATCTGTATCTAAACATACATGCATACACGTTTTAAGTATGTATAATACATAGTATACATACCGAATACGTGTTTAATATATTGTCTATGTTCTACAGATAAGTGTTAAGAAAAATCCTCTCTGCCAGCACACAGAAATCCAATCAGGCCAAATTAAACCGAATCAAAGTGCCCATGTTTTAATAAATGCAGCAATCTCAGGTGGCCGAGAGCATGGCAGGGGAGAGAGAAAACCAAGGAGCACATACAAAACCTGGGACCACGTGTTCCTCCTCTGGGCACCCACTTAAATACCCTGTGGGAGTGGTCCAGGGACAGGACCCTGGGGGAGGGGTCAGGACCTAGCATGCTGGGATTTGGAGTTCAGACCAATGCAACTCCCAGGCCAGAGGGGGCTGGGATGGATGCCAGGGATGGATGCCAGGGATTGGGGTGATGCTCCCAACTTAACATCACAATAAGAGAAAATGATTCCCTGTAAAATTTATATTTCCAGTGCATACTGCAATTTTACATTGCTTCCAATTTTATAGCCTTTGCAGTCTGTAACAGTTTCAAAACCATCTACACCCCATTCCCAATCCTAACATCTGTGTTCACTGGGATTCTTGATGGGCAGAACCAACAGGAAAACACACGTGCTCGCATGCATATATGCACGCATACACACCACACACACACACACACACATGGTCAATGTCAATGAAATGTACAGTCATTTTTGAGTCAGGGTCTCACTACATAGTCCTGGCTAGCTTCAAACTCACAGAGGTCCACCTGTCACTGCCTCCTTCCTGAGTGCTGGGGGTAAAAGCATGTTCTATCAAAATGTCAGACAAAAAAAAACTCTTAAAATAATCTAAAGAAACCACTTGGAAGAAACTCAAATTCCTTCAGGGTCAGCACTTCTTGGAACCAAGATACATACCCAAGGTCGCACTCTCTGCTCCAGATTGCGCTCTGCTCTTCAGCTGCCCTACGTTAAGTCACACAGTCCTGTAGAATGAAAGGTGGAGCAGAAGATCCATATTCACTAGAAATAAAACCCCAGGGGGCCCTGCTTAAGAATAGCCTTCTGCAGAAGTAAAACTTTCCGCCTTGCTGAAATACTTAGGACTGTGTGGTCATCTTCTTAGACTTGTCTTAGGGTTACTATTGCTGTGATTAAACGCTATGCAAAGCAACTTGGGGAGGAAAAAGGGTTTATCTGATTTCATCAAAGGAAGTCAGGACAGCAACTCAAGCAAGGTAGGAACCTGGAGGCAAGAGCTGATGCAGAGGTCCATGATGCAGTGCTGTTTACTGGCTTGCTCCCCATGGCTTGCTCAGTCTGCTCTTTTCTAGAACCTAGGACAACTAGCTCAGGGGTGGCACTACTCAACAATGTACTGGGCTGTCCCCCGTCAATCACTGGTTTCAAAAATGCCCTATAGCCAAGTCTTATGGAGGTATTTTCTTAATTGAGGTTCCCTCCTCTCTGATGACTTTAGCTTGTGTCAAGTTGACATAAAACTACCCAGCATATGACCCCAGACCCATTTCTTACACCCAGGCCTATACATCTATGCACGCTAGTGAGGCTCCGAACCGGAGAGATTCATTTGTACAGAGAGAGATGGAGGGGGAGGGAGGAAGAGAAAGAGAGAGGAGGGAGCTTGGCTCAGCTTCCAATTTTACAACTTTGAAGTAATGTGAATGAAACAGGCATTCAGCACCAAGGTTTGGGGATTTGATCTCTTTCTGGGGCTGTGACATGACTTAACAGCTGGGCGGCAGGCCTGCTCGCCTAATCAAGCAGGCCCGTGCTCTCCCCTGTCACTACAGGCGGCAGCTTGAGCTCGACTCCCATACAGCCACAGGATCCCAGGGGTGAACCTTGGCACTGCACTGTGCTGCATGGCTAAGCCCTAATGTCAGCAGACTAAACATATCCAGTTCTCTTCTGACCCACCATGTTTTCAGCTTGTGGTACTCATCTTAAGTCAGCAGGCATCTTTAGGGTGTGTGTAGAACAAACCTTTCTATGGAGCCGATCGTGTGATTATGGGGTGGGTAAGTAGCAATCTGTAAAGAAGCCAATGCTGCAGCCTTGATGATTGCTTCTTCCTAGGGAGACCCTAGTCCACAGGACCCCATGTCATCAGTTCAGAGTAGGCGTGTATAACTCTGAGCCCACATCTCAGGGTTTTGTTGTGGGTGTACTTAGGCTCGCTTCATCCCAGAGGCTCTAGAGCAGTGTAGGCATTGGCTAAGGGATCTCTGGCTTGGGCCTATTTGAGGATCCAGGAGCATCTACTGGATACTTGGTGTCACCTGCCTGGCTGCTCCTGAGTATCAGGTGACAGGCAGAGAACCACAGAGCTATGCTGGGATGGCTTCCAGTCAAGACTCACTCTTTCTCTCTTCTTTTCCCCTTTCTTCCTTACTTCACTCCCCTAACTCTTTCTATTACAGGGTGTACTGTAGCCCAAGCTGGCCTCAGATTCACTAAGCAACCAAGGGTGACTTTGAACTTCTGATCCTCCTGCCTCCACCTCCTGTGGTTATAGCTTGTTCCACCACATCTGCTTTAGAAGGTGCTAGAAGTGGAGCTCAGGGATTGACACATCCTAGGCAGGTTCTCTGTGTGCATGGGCTGTGTGCACATCTCGGGGTGGAATAGCTTGTGCTCAGGGAGCATTAAGAGCATTTAGAGGCTGTCTTAATTAGGTTTCTATTGCTGTGAAGAGACGCCATGACCATGGCAACTCTTATAAAGGAAACATTTAATTGAGGTGACTCACTTACAGTTTCAGAGGTTCAGTCCATTATCATCACGATGGGGAACATGGTGGTGAGCATGGCAGCATGCAGGCAGACATGGTGCTGGAGCTGAGAGTCCTTACATATTGACTCAGAGGCAACAGAAAGTTGACTGTCACACTGAGGGAAGCCTGAGCAAAAAAGAACTCAAAGCCTGCCCCACAATGACACACATCCTCCAACAAGGCCACACCTCCTAATAGTGTCACTCCCTTGAGGAGCCATTTTCTTTCAAATCACCACAGAGGCCTCACTTTCCAGTTTGGCAAACTTGTGTCTAATCAGAAAGGTGGGACTATGAGTTGCTTTTAGCGTTGCTGCTACAGAGCGCCTGACAAAAGCGTTGTAAGAGGCAAAGCTCGGTTTTGACTCACAGGTTGTGGATAAAGCCCATCGTGATGGGGAAGGCATGGCACCCACAGTTGGGAAACAGAGATGGTTGCTGGTACTCAGCTTACGTTCTCTTTTTTGTTCTGTCAGGGATTCCAGCCTGTGGGATGGTGTAACCCACATTCATGGTGGGTCCTTCCACCTCAGTTAACCCAATCTAGAAACTCCCTCAGACATGCCCAGAGGCTTGTCTCCACAGGGGTTCTAGGTTCCCCCTGTCAAGTTGACAATCAGAATTAGCCCTCACTAAAGAACTCGGGTGTGGGTGGGGTAGCAGCCCAGCCATCTGAGTTTATAGGACACAATCCTTAGTGGGGAGTTCACAGACTGAGCTCTTATTGAACACTCTCCCCAACCCCACCACTGCTGCAGACAGTCCCCATGCCTCTGGAAAGACAGTTCCCATGCCTCTGGACAGACAGTCCCTATGTGCAAAGGCCGCAGTGGGACAAGAATTTCCTGATGCGGGCTGCTGAGTACTGATGGACGCGCACCCCTTGTGCGCACAGGCCTTTGTGATGGCTAGCTTTGTCAGCTTGACACAATCTAGAACCACCTGGGAAGAGAGGCATTAACTAATTAACTTGGCCTGTGTGCCTTATCTTGATTGTTAACTGATATGGGAAGTTCTAGCCTACTGTGGGCAGCACCCATTCCCTGGTCAGGGACCCTGAATAGTATTAAGAGTCAAGACGTTGAGCTTAGTAGAGACAAGCAAGCGTCCATTTCATTTATTCTCCTTCTGCTCCTGATTGTGGATTGATGCTATAAAGTTCCTGCCTCAGTTTCCCTCTCAGTAAGAGGCTACGTGGAAAATATAAACAAAAAATGTATTGTCTTTTCTATAAAATAATTAAATAAGACAAAACTACATTGAAAAATTGTAAAGAAGCCACTTGGCAGAAATTCAGATTCTGCCTTGGTTAGCATTTCTTGAAATCAAAGTGTATAATAAGCTTTATTTCTCCCTAGAAACTGCACTATTAGCCAGGCAAGAGAGTATGAATGTGAAGCTGTGCTCTGGCCACTTGGGTAAGGCACAGGATCCCTTTATATTAGGAATAAATATAGGACCCCTGTTGCTTGCTTCAGGAGGTACAGCTTTTACTCAGCTGAGTACTTTGGATTGTATGGTCATTTTCTTGAGACCCATTTCTTACAACTGTAACCTAGAATTGTAAGCCAAATAAACCCTTTCTTCTCTAAGTTTCCGTCACAGCCACAGACATGAAATGAGGACAGCTTTTGATAACAGAAGCACGCAGAAACCCATGCTTGTGCAGCTGACATTGAAATCTGTGATTTCTCACTCTGCAGGTGGCAATAATAGCGGGGAACTTTGAACTTGCAGAGTACATCAAGAACCACAAGGAAACAGACATCGGTGAGTAGGCTTGGTGAGAAGCCACAGCCGTTGCCATCTGAGATCCTCCTGGCGCTGCTGCAGAACTAGCTCTCAGCAAAACTTCCCAGAGGCACCGGCACCAGCGTGCCTTGGGAGCCCTTCCCTGATAGNGGGGGGTTGTGAAGACCTTGGGAACTGTGCAGTGTGCCTCCCTTGAAGAGTCCCACTCTCCTTTCTCCTGACAGTGCCTGCTACAGGGACGCCTGAATTGTCTAGGTCCTCAGGAGTAGGGATGCTTAATTCTGCTGGGGATTGGTCTAGGATCCCACTTGATTCAGACTTCTTGATTTTCCCCAAAACTGGTTTGAAATATTTGCCTGTCACTGTACATTTCTGCAGACAGTGAGGCTCTAGCAACACTGGCGGGTGATGCTGATCCCAGGGGAGATGGTGCCTGTGGGAGAGGACTGGGGGTATCTCCATACCTTTCTCTCGAGTTTGCTGTGAGCCCCAAACTGCTTTCAAACCAGTCATTTTTAAAAAATCTACAGAAACAAGTCACGGAATCTGTCTGGGTACCAATCAGGAGACGTGGGAGGGGGGTAGGAAACACATGGGGGAGCAGGAGCCACATGGGGGAGCCGGCTTAGATGTGCTTGTTGGAAGGCACACAGACTCATGTGTAGCTAATGGGTGGTGACTAAGGGGAGGAAAATGTGAGGTCCTCTCTCCCACCCTCCCGTCACCTCTATTTGGTGTCCCCCTCCCCTTTCTAGTACCCCTTGTGCCAACCAGAAGGGCCATCTCTGGGGCTCCTCCCTGCTCTCACCGCCCTACCATGGGCTGGGCCCAGTCTTGCACAATGGATGAGCCAGCTGGCCTGCGCCCTCCAGCACTGGGCTTCCACAGGACCTGCAGCGGGGAGCAGTCCCACTGGACCAGCAGTGGTGAGCCCTCGAAGGTGGAGTTGCCCCATTGAGGGGCTCTGGGATGGGCCTCCTTGGAGCCTTGTGAAGAAGCAGATGGCATCTGCCTCTCACTGCCTGTGCCCTCAGCCTGCTTTGGGTGTCGGGTGAGCGACACCATGTCTTTCTTTCACGTCTTCACAATGTTGAATGTGTGTCCTGCATCGAATATGGCTGGGACCTACCTTGCACTGGGGGAGGTTGGATCATGATGTGCAGTCAGGCAACTGGTTTGTGTCACCCTGCACCCTGCCCTGAGCATCAGCATTGTTAGAGGAGGGATGTGTTTATAGCTCAAACCAAGCAGAGTCCTAGGTTCTCAAGGTATTCTCTATGCTTGCCTGCCTCAGCCTCGTACCAGCTGCTAGCAAGTTGCTAGTGTCCTACCTGATATAGATATCTTGTCCTGCTCACATATATACATCTTCACCTAGGGCAGAGGTTCTCAGCCTATGGATAGAGACTCCTATGAGGGGGTGTCACATATCAGATATCCTGCATATCAGATATCTACAATACAATTTCTAACAGTAGCAAAATTACAGTTATGAAGTAGCAATGAAATAATTTTATGGTTGGGGATCACATGAGAACTGTATTAAGAGGTCACCACATTAGGAAGGTTGACAACTACTGACATCGGATGCCAAGTGAGTTCACCTGCAGATACAGTTGCCCCGTTCACAGGTCCTAGATTCATGTTCAACTTCTCCTAAGATTTTACCATTTCAGAGGGAAATGGCTTCCCTTTGAGAGATGGCAGGCCTGGGAATTTATCCCCAGAGTGTCCCATGGGGTCAAAGTCAGTGCTATTCCAGCCAGGAGGGCACCTCACAGATGGGGTACAATTGATACTGTTCTGTGGAGGCTGGGAGGGAAAGAGTCCCTGCTGGGGCTCAGGAAAGTGGAGTTTGACTGTTGCCAGAGCCCCAACAGGACCCCAACAGGAGCCTGTGTATCCTAAGACTACAGCCTGCTGTGGGGAGCTGGAGACTCAAGCTGTCTCCTTCAGCACACAAAGTCTGTGCTGCCCTTAAATGTCCACAGGGACCAGAAACACAAGGGATCAGAAATGCCTGGGTCTGAGCTCACTGCCTCCAATATGGTCTTCCCTGACCACCCCTCCTAGGAAGACCTTGGCAAATTAGTGGGTTCATAAGCACTCCAACCCAGACTCTTTAGAAGGTGGGGACCTCAGAGACTGATGTTTTCTGTGTCCCCTCCCTCACCCCAGGCTCTAGGAATGGTGTGACAAGGACTATACCCCCTTAGTAGTCCTATGATTTGGAGATTGGTGGCTGCTTAATGGGAAAAGACGTGACTTTTCAGAAGATGAACCTTCAGTGCATATTGTCACTTGGACTGTTATAATGCCGCCTCCTCCTCCTGAGTCCTGGTCATTATTTGTTCTAGATGTTTTTTGCTATCCCACCACCCCCAACCCAAACCCATCCCATCTTCTGCCAGGCTGACAATTGATCTTTGGGGAGAGCTTGGGAGCCACTCCCTCCTCTCCTTAATGGTTGCTATTCTCCACCTGCCGGCATGAGAGAGCTCTTGGTCTCCCCCGTCAGCATTGCACAGTGTGTGTTCAGTATGGGATGTACTTGGGTTTCCGGAGAGCTTGTGTGGAATGCAGACACCCTGGCAACCACTGGAGGCTGAGCCCACAGGTCCAGGTGCCCCTGAAATCACTGTTCTGAAATCCTCTGGCAGTTTTGAACTGGGCACCCACCTTTGTGCCTCAGGACCCACCTGGGCATGCATTCAAACAGTAGGACTGGCCACACGTCAGTTCCCACGGATGACAAATGACCACTTTCTGAGAGGTTTAAAATAATAAGTTTATTCTGCCATTCTGGGAGACACAAGGTCAGAATCAAGGTGCTGGTAGCTAGGGCCTTCCTAGAGGCTGCAGAAGGGTTTGTTCCAGGTTCGTTCCACTGCTAGGTGCTGCTGGTGGTCTTTGGCCTCCATGGTTTTGCAGCACATGGTTGTAGTCTCTGGTCTGTGGTAACCTGACCTGCTCTGTGGTTATTGAGATTGTTAACTTTTTAGAATTATGGACACAAGCCTCTGGGCATGTCTGTGAATAAGATTCTGGATATGGTAAGACCACCTTGAATGTGGGCAACAGTATCCCTTTCTCTGGGGGCCCAGACTGGATAAAAATGAGAAACCGATCTGAGCATGAGCATTTGTCTCTCTCTGCTTCCTGACTGTGGATGTGCTGTGACCAGCTGCCTCATGCTCCTGACGCCATGCCTTCCCTGCCATGATGGTCTGTGTCCTCAGGCTGTGAGTAAAATAAACCCTTCTTTCCTTAAGTTGCTTCTTGTCAGGTGTCTGTCACAGCAATGAGACAAGTCACCATCCAGTATGTCTCAACTTCATGCCTTGTCTTAGGATGCCAGTCTGCTCCTATAATCTAAGACCACCTTCCACTGAAGGTCTTTAAGCGGACCGTTCCTGAGAGGACCCATTTCCAAGGCCACAACTATAGGGGCTTGGACCCATCTTTTTTCTTCTTTATGACATGTTCATTGCTTTATGGCTACCTGTCTCTCGGTCATTGCCTCCCCCAGGGCAACAGTATTGGACTCTGCCTGCCCCACAGTGCCTACCCCACCATGCCCAGTAGTGTGTGCTGAGTGAATGACCCTCCCCCATGCTGTTCTTCCAGGACCAGCCCCTCTGTCACCTTCCTTTCTCAGGACAAAACCCTGTTTCCATACTGGTCTTAGGCACTGAAGGGATGGGATACACTCTGTGGGTGGTTCTAAGCTTCAATGTTACAGTCTTTTTGTTGTGTATTTCTGTGTGTTGATGGTTGATGGTAAATGTGCCTCTGTCCTCATGCATATGGAGATCAGGGGACCACTTTGGGTGTTGTTCCTCAGGAATTATCTACCTTTTGTTTGAGATAGGGCCTCTCACTAGCCTGAAAGTTCACCAGCTGACTGAACTAGCTGATCAAGGACCCTCCTGTCTCTGCCTGCCTTGTCACCATCACTGGGATCGTGAGCGTGAACCCCTGCACCTGGCTTTGTACACGGGTTCTGGGGATCCAAACTCAGGTCCTCACACTTTGGGCTGAGCCATTGCCCTTGCCCTTCTGTGTTACAATCTCATATTTAAGCTCTACTACCACTTAAGAGGAACAAAGAGGAAAATGAGAAACCTGTCCCTAAGTGTGTCCCCATTCCTGGGTCTGCCAGCTCTCAGTACACTGCTCACAAGCAGAGTCCTGGGTAAAAGAGCGTGGGACCGAAATGCAGTCCTGGAGGAATCTCAGCTAGAAGGAAAGGAAGGTAATCTCCCTACCTGTGTTGGGTCGTGTCAGGGCACATGTCGGAATTAGGGTAGTCTGAAGTCCTCCACATTCCGAGTTGGGGGGGTCACTAAAAGTGGGTAAATACTCCTCTGCCTTTTCCCATGGTTAATCAGGGAAATCCTTCCTGTTAAGAAGTCAGATTGCCCCTGCTTTTGAAGGGGGGGGAGTCTGTGTTTTCCACACTTGCTAGTGCACTTCTGGGAAATCAGAGCACTTAGGACACGCAGATGTGGCTTTCACGGAAAGCCACCCTAACCCTGTGGTCAGAGCCATCTGGCGCATGGATACCTAGAGGTCCTCAGAGTTCATGTGGTCGCAGCTTGTCTCCCCAGCAGGCATGGCATCTTAGCGTGCACATTGATGTGCTAGCCTGTCACGGCGTGCGTGCTGCTCTTGTCTGATTCTGCGCTGCTTTTTTTTTTAAAGTCTCCCCCCCCGTAAAATATTAAACGTGACCTCTGATCAGGTTGCTGTATCTGCCAGCTGGAAGGAAGTGCTGGCTGGGAGAGGCTGGGAATAGCGAAGTTAATCCCTGCTTGCTGTCACCCACAGTAAACTGTGGCTGGGCAGATGAGCCGAACCGGCTTGAGGTGCCTTGACCACAGAGTACTTAGGATGACTTCTATAGGATGGCTTCCCTTAAAAGCAAGGCCAGGCGGGAGCTGGGGAGCCCACGTCCGAAATAAGCATGCAAGTATTAAGCATGTGGCACGCTGATAAGCCGCAAACCCGGCTAACCTGTTTTCCCCAATCTTTGCTGATTTTGTTCTTGCCTGGCTCTGAGGGGAGATGCGCTGTCAGATGGATTAAATGACATGGGTTGTGCTTCTTCAGCCGAACAAGGTTTGTTTTCCTCCGTCTTGTCCTTCCGCAGCTATAGAGAGAGTCGCGAGAGGGGTGTGTGTGTGTGTGTGTGTGTGTGTGTGTGTGTGTGTCAACGCAGCAGCCCATAGAGCCGAGGTGTGTGTGAGTTTTGTGCCTGCTTAGCTGACTAAGGAGCACTTGGATACGGTTGCTAGGTTTCCAGACCGGGAGCCTGTATCATTACTCTGTGGATTTGCGTAGGTGATGGATGGAGGGAGAGGTTTTCAGATTTCTTAATGTAATATTGTGTGTGTGTGTGTGTGTGTGTGTGTGTGTGTGTGTGTGTGT
>LOJH01000117.1:14712-59940 GCA_001685095.1 Ellobius talpinus | reverse complement strand
GTGTGTGTGTGTGTGTGTGTGTGTGTGTGTGTGTGTGTGTGTAGGGGGTGAGAATGTGAAATCCAGGCTTATTTTGACTGATGCTTCTTTGAGAATATACCTGTTTGGAAGATACCACCTGCTGGGAAATAAAATAATTCCGACCTGAGAGATTTCTGTTTGCCTGGTGTTTTCACTGTGAAATGTGCTACTTCCGATGAAACAGGCAAGGTTATCTGAAGTGAGCCCTGGGAGCCTTTATGTTCACCAGAGAGACTCTCCAGCAGGTCTTCAGGAAACCCCAAACGCTGACCTATTTCATTGAATTTAATGGGATGGATGGGGGGCCCCACTGTGGAGTTCCCCCTCTAGGGTCCTTCCCAAGGAAAGGGAGAATGATACTAGAATCAGGCGGCCATCACACAGTTGTCTTCGGATTCCCATAGCATATTTTCAGAACAAGTCGTTCAGCAGGGGTGGGGGACAGGAAGCTTCGGAAACACTGCAGTTTCTAAGCATGTGGTCTATGGCCAGGCTGGTGGGGCTCATCTTATTCTTGCTGCCCTTGAAGAGGATGGGTAGAAAGACATGTAAATTTGTGTAAGTCTGGTGTGTGTGTGTATGTGTATGTGCATGTGTATGCATGCATGTATGTGTGCATGCGTGTGTCCTCTCAGTCCTTGCACAGGGCTTATTGATGGCTCTATCTGCTTATATCTGGTTCAGGCCTGTCTGTGACTGGGGTCTCCGTTGCTGTCTGCCTGTTGAAGGCTTTGGTCTAGTGCTTCATTATGGTAAAGCCTAGTGCTTCATTATGGTTCTGTGTTCGCTGCCTCTTCTCCCATCCAGGAGTTTTATCCCCAGTCGTAAAGAATAGCTATGCCACTTGAATGACACCTTTTTTTGGTGACATCCCTGTGCTGTAGATGTGTTACATGGGGATGATGTTTTAACTTGGGGGTTTCTAATGCCAAAGCCTGGGTGAGGGTCCACTTCTAGTGCCATCCTCGGCCTGCCCTATGCCAGGTGCACTGAGCTCCTAAGGCACTGTGGTTTTTGGTTCTAGTAGGATGTGGCAGTAGGCTTGGCCTTCCGTCTTGCATGCATTTCCATGTGATTTGTCTTTGTGGTCCCCGTCCGTCCACTTGCGCTCCCATGTGCCTTCTTAGCAGTTCTCCATCTGTTCCAGCTTGCTGCGCCTGGTTTCCTTTCAACCAATCAGAACGTCGCTTGAGTGAGGGCTCGGTGAGGGGATGATGTGGCCTACTTTGGTCCCTCCTTTTTCCAGGTCATCCAGGCCATACCTGCAGTGGACATGTGTGGTTGCTGGGAAGCGTGTATACAACACCCCTGCTCCCTCCTGCTCATACGTAGAGAGAAGCCTTTGAGTTCTGGGTTGATCTGAAGCCTTTCCTGGCTGTGACTTCCAGGTCCTGCACGCCCTGAATGTCAGAAGTTCCAGGGGCATGCCAGTGTCCTCTGCCCTCACCCTGTGGTCTCTTGCAGTTGCCTTCAATGTGGAACATTGTTTCTCTGGCCACAGCCTGTCAGAATGTGGCCCCTTTTGTGGAAAATGCCATGCCGTACACCCTATACCCTTCCTATCCTCCAACTTGGACACGCATGTGGATGCGCCTGAGTAAAGGTTCCCATGCCCCTCCTCCATTTTCCTGTCAAAGGACAGTGCCTGGGGTAGACTTAGCGGGGTGCACCTACCGAAGCTGTCATAGCAGGGTGTCCTGAACTATAGATCCAGCACTGTTATCTGCTGCCTATTCCCACCTCTGTGGTCACTATCCACTCCAGAGTCCCTCGTGCTGCTGTGGGATAAGAGGGCTAGGCCAGAGGTGGTGAGGATGGACAGCTTTCAGTAAAGGTCTGAACCAACAAGCAAGCCTTCTGTTATTTGGAAGGGGAGCAAGTTTCTGGGAAATCCTGTAAAACAAAACACCTGGGAAAGTAGGCAGTGGCTGCCGGAAATGGCTGCACACTTGAAGAAGCATGCCCTAGGTCTTCGTGAGTGTCTGATGTCTCATCCAAACCCTGTCTGGGATGTTCTGCCCTGATCTAGACTGCTTCTGTCCCAGAGAAATTTACAGAGTTCTGGCTTCACTCCTTTTAAATCGTGGGGTCTGTGGCCCCTTGGGATACCTCAACCTTGTGCATCTACTAGGACCCAGAAAATTCATGAAAGTCTTGAAAGCTAAGACAGACCTGAGAGTGCAGTCCCTGGAGTCTGTGATGTCTGTCCCTGTTCTTGCCTGTGTAGTGTTCCCCCACCATCTCTCAGGCTGGCTCATCCTTCCCAGCCCCGCCTCCCTGAGGTCCAGCCTGGTCTTCAGTCTGTCTGTGCTTTCTCTACCTACAGGTTCTACCTCTGGCTTGAGTCCAAGGGGAGGACAGCATCTTCTGAAGCCCCAGGGGGGAGGGGAGGGTATTAGGGTGAGGGGGAGTGGGGGAGGATCTTACCATATAGTACAAGCAGCCTTCCACAAGGCTGTGCTTCCCCTTGGGTGGGCTCCTGGTTCCTGTCTGGCCTCCTTCATCCTCTCTTCTTCTCTTAAGACTACCCTGGGCCCCGGGCCAGCAGGTAAGGCAAGGGCAAGCAGCAGGTACTAGAACTTTCCTTCTTGCCTTAAGAACTGTAACTTCGGAACTTTGCAGAAAGAAGCCATAGGTAGTCAGGGAGAAAGACTGAAGTCCATACAGGGAGCTAAACTCCAGGGGTATGGAGTGTGGGCAGCCTCAGAGAGGGGGAACAGCACCCTTCCCCCATCTACCCGACATGCACTGGGCTGTTCCAATGCCCAGACTGCATTTGGAGTCAGAGTCTCACTCTTCAGCACAGACTGACCTACAACCCACGATGTAGCCCAGGCTGCCCTCAAACTCATGGCAGTTTTCCTTCGTCAGCCTCCTGGGACTTCAGTGCTTTTTATCCAACTGGGATGGGAGTGTGCTGTCCTTCACTGTCCCCACCCCCATCCTACCAGTGACGGGGCAGAGGAAGGCTACTAGAACCCAGACCCTAGTCCCAGCTATGGGTGAGAGCAGGAGTGGGCTGTGGACAGAGGTCTGCCAGACCAAGTGGCTCTTAAATTTGGCTGTAAGATTCCCCCTACCCCAGCAACCATGGTGAAAGCTGTGCAGATGACCTTGGTATGACCTTTGGGACTTACAGGTGGCTGTCACCGGGATCTCTCTCTGGTTTGCATTCAGTGCCCTGGTCACTATGGTCTCAGATATACAAAGAACAGACATGATACACATAGATGAAGATGGACGCGGCCCCCTCCTCCAACACATAGACAGTGTAACGCTACACATAGATAGTGTAGCCCTACTCAGGGCTGGAGCTGTGTGTGAGTCGATGCCATTGTCTGACCAATCAGGGCCCTGAAGTTTTAGCTCCTGCTGATCCTAAGAGGGTCTATCCCTAGTGACCTCCCAGCCTGCTGAGAGTTAAGATCCCACTTGCCACCTGTCTCAGTGTCTCATTGCTGTGACCAAAAGGTAGCCTAAGGAAGGAAAGGCTGTCTAGCTCCCAGTTCAAGGGTACAGCCCAACAAGGAGGAGAAGTGGAGATGATAGGCGCTTGGAGCAGCTGGTCATGTGGGCTCCACAGTCAAGAAGCAGAGAGTAATTAGAGCCCCCTTTCCACTCCTAACACAGTGGCTTATTTAAAAGAAATCGGTTTATCCAGTTTAATCCTAGACTAGTTAGGACTGGGCTCAGGCTATAATTGTTTGCTGTCCTCGGCTCCTGGGTTTTGCACCGAAGACCAGCTGATTTGAAAGTAGGTGTCCCACTTAACCCAGGGCTAGATGTGCACCAGGGACCAGCTGCAGTCACTCACTGTCCTCAGCTCCGGAGCTTTGCCATGAAGAACTGCTTGACAAATAATAGCCAGGCAGGAGGGATGTTTGTCCTGCCAGAATCCCCGGATCCTTGCAAGCTCTGCTCCTCCCTGGTCTGTCACCTATGCCTTCCCTGACAACATGTCCAAGTACAGGCCTGGAAGTGACTACAGCACCCAGGTTGGCTCCAGTTGAGCTAGTGCCGAGACAGAGGCTCTTCTGGTGCCTCTCTGTGAGGATCCTCAGCCATCAGTAAGTCAGGGGAAGCCTGTGTTCAATGTGAGGATTCAAAGACCTTCCTTCCTAAAGCCCCATACCCACAAGGGCTGCTGGGTATTGGGGCTGAAGAAAAAGCATTAGGCCAAGGACCGGAAAGGGTGAGAGTCCATCTGGGTGATCTTGAACCAGCCATGTTCTCTCTGGGCCCAAATCTTCCCCTATACCCCTCACAGCTGCACACTCGACTCTCTGGATCAGAGCTGAGCCCAAATGCAAGAAGGATGGCGGCAGGAGAGGTGGTAGCAGGGGGTGAGGTGGAGGTAGGGGCCCTTCCCTGTGTTTTATGTGAGGTGGGGGTAGGGGCCCTTCCCTGTGTTTTATGTGAGGTGGGGGTAGGGGCCCTTCCCTGTGTTTTATGGGCATCCAGGTATGTCAGCCGTATGGAAGGGGCTGTGGGAAGGCAGGATGCGATTGGTGGGATTAAACGGAGCAGAGGGAAGGTTTCTAATTCTGCTCTAATAAGCAGCGATAGCAAGACTTCACTGGGGCTGTAGTGAGAAGAGGGAGGGTTCCCCCATGCGTGTACCTCCACAGGGCTCACTCTAACCCGTGGGAAAGAACAAGTCAGAGCTCAGCGAAGTGGCAAGAATTATCAGAAGAAATGCAGGGATGAGCAATCACTGCTGGTTTTTGCAGCTCTCCTGGGTCCTAGCTTCTGAGGCAGCCAGGCCGGGCATGAGAGACTCTCATATCAGTATGCCATCATCCCCTGAGACCATGGCTAAATGGGCTTTGCTGGCCAAAAGATGCCAATGTGGCTGATAAAGAGTCCTCAAAATATTTTTGCTTCCTCTAGACTAGACCCATGGGATGGCCATCACGGTTCTTGGAAAGAGGCTGGTGTCGCATGGTCTGAAGGGGTAGAGAGCTCAGCTGGAGCAGCAGGGAGGGCGTGAAGGAATCAGCAGCCTTCTGCAAATGGGCACTGCCCAGGCTCCTGGGAACCAGTGGGAAAGAGACACTTCTAGCTGTGAGAAGTTCTCAGAATCAGGAGGCTGCTTTGACAGAGCAAGAGAAACTTACCTGTGAAGTCAGAGGCATGCTTATCAAAGGAGAGGCTGAAGGCCACCCTGGCCAAGGCCACTATGGTCACATGGTGTGATAAGTAAGATCTCATACAGTGGGAGGCTCCTAGAGGGTTCCATGCAGGCTTGGGAGGACCCTGTACTCCCATAGTAGGAAGGTGGCTTTCTGTGATTTCTTGAGCACGGTCTTTCTGATAGAGCAAATCCTCCAGAAAGTGGGTTGGGGCAGCGAGCTGATGTACAAGCACTGTGTCCTTGCCCCCATCTCCTCCTCCCAGCATGGGGGAAGTTGAGGTTACAGGAGGAGGAACACTTAGCTCTGGGGTCTGTCTGGCTTTTTGCCAGTCCCTTCCAGAGACCTGCCTGAGGTACTTGGTCTCCAGACCATGAATTCTATCCTCTCTATAGCTTCCTGGTTAAATGCTGGCTGCTGTGTTTTCTGCGTAGCTTGACACCTGGCTGAAGCAATGCTTGAGGTTTTAGGGAGGTATAGACAGGGTGATCTTTCTGTTTTCTTCTTCACTCCAGGCCAGCTGCACTTTCTCCTTCTTCTGGGACAGGTACTCAGCCTGGCTTCCCTGCTCCTCCAAGCCACTGTGTCCACCAACTGTCTGCCCATCAGGCTCCATCGGTCTGTGTTCTGTACCATTCTCAGCCAAGATGGTGCCCGAGACCCCATGAGACTCTCGGAACTACTCAATGAATAAATAAGTTGCCAGTTCATGCCATGGAGGAGGGTTGTCCTTTCTCTGTAGTGACTGTTCACAGAACAGAAATTCTTTCCTCCATGTCAACATGGGTGACTTCACTTAAGGAGAGCCCTGGTCCTAAGTGGCCAGACAGGCATCAGCATGTCTTCTGGGAAGATGGCTTGGGCATCGACTCATCCAAACTAGTCACAGTGGCCACCAACATTCATTTCCCTTTCTTCTCCTCAGAGCTGAGAAAGGCCTAGAGAAATGGTGGTGTGTCAGAAATACTCATCCAGAGCAGACAAGATGGCTCAGAGGGTCAAGGAGCTTGAGGCCAAGCCTGACAACCTGAATTTGGTCCCCAGATCCCACATGTTGGAAGTAGAACCAACTCCCAAAAGTTATCCTCTGACCTTCACATATGCACACGGCACATACCCATAACTTAAAGCAAACAAACAAAGGAAAACTTTCCCAGCTAGATCTGGAAGAATAAGGAAGGCACATGGCAAGCCTGGAGGGCAGAGAGCTGTGAAGTTGGGACTGGGCCAGGCCCAGATCACAGTGGCTTTCTTCTGTTTTAGGTCAGAAGCTAGTTCTAGGCCACATGGCCACACAGTCTGCCAGGCAGAGGAGGGTGCTATGCCAAAGACCAAGACAGAATGGGACAGGAGAAGGGCAGGTGACAAGTGTCAGCAAATACAGCAGACCCAAGGATTCTATCTCAGGAGCTTGATGTGTTCCAGGAGTCGACACCTTCCTCCCACCCACCCCCACTGCCCAGAGAGCTCAGGATGTGGACCGCATCTCTTGCCTCTGATCTTGTATTTACTGTATTATCTGGTTGCATCAAGAGGCCGATGGGAGGGACTGGGAGATGGCTCAGTGGGCAAAGTACTTGTCAGGCACATATAAGGACCTGAATTTCCATTCCCAGAACCCGCCTAAAGCTAGATGTGATTGTGCATATCAGTAATCCCAGTGTTCCTAAGGTGTGCTGGGAGGTAGAGGTGGGAGAGTCCCTGGAAGCCTGTGGGCCAGCTAGCCTGGCACATGCATCAGTGAGCAAGAGATCCTGCCTCTAAGGAGGTGGAAGGTGAGGCTTGACACCCTAGGGTGTCCTCTGACCTTTATATGTACCTTTTGGTACATGAACATGTATACACACACACACACATGCATTCAGAAGGCGGATGCCCTGTAAATACAGTGTGGCCTGTCATTAAGCACCACGTGTCAGTGGTTTCTAGGGACCTCAGTTGCCCACATGTCTCAGCCACATGCGGGCCCTCAGCCGTAGCCCTGATACAGGTTTAGTGGGATCTGCACTGAGCCCTATGGCAACTCTTCTACACTCTGGCTGTGGAAAGAGGCAGGCCTGTTTTCTTTAGTTCTGCCATCCTGGGGCACCAGGTAAACCTGAAGCCAGTGCAGATGGCAGTATGGGAAATGTTCAGTGAGTGCAGATTTCAGCGCTTGTGGGAACTGTCTTACTGAGTTTGGGGGAGACCTTCAACACCAACATTATTCCTTTATAGTGATTTGTTTAAATACAAATACGTGAATCAACAAAATAATGCTTATTACATGGCTGTTACTAAAAGTGATCTTGCTGTGTGGAGGAGCGTTGTAAGACACGTCCTCCATGGGTGTCCCCCTGGGGGGAATGCCCGAGATTGAAAATGAGGGCATGAGCACACAGTGCTTGGCTCAGTGCCAGGAGATACTAGATGCTGTGATGTGATTGTGTAGATGGTTGCTGACCTACGATCTTGAAATGTTTTCACTCTCTGATGGTAGGGACCAGAGGCCCTTTAATAGAAAATGGGGTTGGATTTGGGATGTTCTCCAGCTGGCAATCTGTATTCCAATCTCTGTTTCTCTCTAGTTCTGGGAATAGAACCCATGACCTTGTGCATACCAGGCAAGTGCTCTGCCATGTGTTACAAACCTGGTTCTAATATACATCTAATCAAAACGTCCTGGGTCATCCAGCACAGGTCACAGTGTATTGGTGTTTTCTTGCAATTGTGGCCACTTCTCATCTTATTTGCTCTTCAATGGGATGTTGTCTCCCACAAAACCACCGTGATAGTTACTTGACAGTTAATGCTTTTGGTCTATGCCCCTATGTGTTAAGCAAGCTTTTTGATAAGGCAAGATCAGCTTAATATAAATATTCCATTTGCTTTCATCCCAGTCAAATCTATAACATACTGAGTTCTGGAGATGGCTATGATAATTTTGAAACTTTAAAAAATCACATTTGTTTATTTGTTTACATGTTGTGCGCATGGATATGTACATGCCACAGGTTTCATGTAGGGGTCAGAGGGCAGCTTGAGGGAATTATTTCATCCTTCCACCACCTGTTCTCTATGGGTTGAACTGAGGCCTTCATGCCTGGGTGTAAGTGCTTTTACCTGCAGGACCATCCTGGCCCTAATAATGATTTATTTTAGAAATAAGGATTCATTTCACATCTCAGAAACAGCTGTGACTCTGGAGAACAGTGATGTGATGTTTTCGTCTCCCGAGCCTCCCCATTCCTCCCACTCCTCGGGCTTTCATCGGAGGTTAAGGCATTCAAAGCAGAGTCTACCCAAGTCATTTGAGAAACAAAACTTACTGTCTAGCATCTCAGAATAGGCTCCAGTTCTTGATGCTGAGGTTGCCGTGGCAACACTTCTTTGTTTTGGGGAAACCACAGACATTATCCTATGAACTGCAACAGTCCAGATGTGGATCTTGTCTTTGGGTTGGGGGAGGGGTAGGAGCAGGGGGGACCCTGCAGCACAACTGGTCCCTGATGCTCCACTGCCATCAGAGTCTTGACGTCATTGGTATTCCCACGTAGCATCTGCATAGATCATGGACAATGAGAGCCTGCTCCTCATGCCTCCAGGGGCTGGTTTCCCAGGTGACACAGGTGCCTTTCCTCCTAGCTAGCCATGCCAGGCCAGATGACGCCAGACCTCACACAGAGTACAGGAGGTAGGTAGGGTCGCTTACTAAAGGTTGGCTAGGCTGATGTCCCGGAAATCTGTCTCTGTCATACATAGCACTAGGGTTTTAGATGTGCATGCGCTGTCAACCTGGATTTTTGTTGTTTTCTTTGTTTGTTTTCTTCTCATACTGAGGATCCCAACTCAGGCCCTTATGTTTGTGTGGCAAGCATTTTACCAAGTGAGCCATCCCCATCATCCCCTGCAAGTCACTCTTCAATTGGCCAAGATGGAAGAGCAGAGAGCCCAGCGGATGCCTAGCATGGGGAGGGGACGCCTCAGAATGGCAGGGTCCTGTTGTGTGTGCCTTGTGGATCCCACACACCCACATTCACTGTCCCCCTCCTCCCACCCAGCCACAGTGTGTGCTTCCACTGCCACAGGTAGGATGGGGTTTGAATTTCTCTCCAAAGGCCTCACATATCTGGCACTTGGACCCCAAAGTAGCAGTATTTGGAGGTTTTAGGACCTTTAACAAGTGAGTTCACACCTCTCTCCAGCTCCCTGCCTTGTGTTATGGTCTTTTCTCCTGTCTGTCCACCATTGTGATGCCTCCTGCCATGAGGTCCTTACCAGAACCCAGCCAGTACTGGTACACAGCCCTGGAACTTGCTAAATGCTGGGCTAACAGACCCTTTTTGCTTATGCGGTTACCCAGCCTCAGGCATTTCATTATGGTCATAAAAAGGCACTAATACATCCATCTGACATGACTGCTTCTTGCTATCAAAGAAGGATATGTGTCCTTTTCCCCACCTCCCTTCCAAGCTGGTCCCACTTCCCTTTAAAAGACATGTTTTTACAGATGTGTCTACCCTGACTCCTCTATAAACATTAAAGTCTGCACCCCTATAGCCTGTGACTCTGCCCAGAATCCCTGCTGTCACTATAACAACCATCAGAGGGACTCAGGTTCCTCCATTCTGCTGCTGAAGAAGGATCTGGAAAGTGGAATTTTTTTCCATACCTGTCAGCCTTGACCTGAACCAATTTTCAGCTATTTATAGTTTTTATTTGTTATTTCTAGTGTAGTTATCTCCGTCTTCTGCAGGGCTCCTCATGCCTTCTGTGACGGGATGCCGCCCAGACCCTTTGGCTGTGGGACATGACAAGCAACATGTTACAGAACTCCGGTGACACGCAGATACTGACACACCTCTGGTCTCCAGGGTTGGCACCATGGGTCTTTGTTGACCAAACAAAGGAATTCTTCAGAAATAATCCCAGGTCTACCTTCTAGGACACACAGAAGCGCCTTTCATGATAATATTGCTGAAGAGTGTGTCAGGTTTTGCTTTAAATGTTCATAGGGAATCAGAGTGGGATTAGCAAGTGCCTTCAAAGGCCCTCTGAGCTAACGTCAGAAGGGGCCTGTGGCAATTTGTGGCTCCCCACTCTGCTCTGAGGAGTGAGGAGCACACAGCAGGCTGCGAGGCTGCACAGGCCCTGTGAGCGCAGGGTGTGTCTGGCCCTCATTGGCTCACTGTGGATGTGGCCACCCCACCCCCACCCCAAGTTCATGGTCATTTTTCTTCCTCTCCTCTTCTGTTCCTTCCCTTTCTTGTCCAGTTTGTTTATCAAATGCAGCAGGGGAGCCTGAGGGTTCCCCATCACAGCCCCACTGCCCGGGCTCTGTGATTGACAGAGGGTTGAGAGACTCCTGAATCCCTGCTGTGCTACTCCTTAGATTCCCTGCCCTGTGTGACCCTCGATGTTGGTGGCCTCAGCACAGATCCACCCACCCAGCCAGCTCAAAGACTCTCATTCTGATGTCATCTGTGATGAGCTGAATGGTGTTCCCTAAACTGAGTTGGAGTCTAAGTCTTGGCTCCTCAGAATGGGGCCTTCCTTTGGATATAGTCTTTACCAAGGTCATCGGGCTAAAGTGGGGCCTTAGCGTGGACCCTTGTCCTCCAAATTGGGCCTTATGAGCACAGGCACACAGGGGGAAGTCACCTGAGGATGACAGCAGAGATCAAAGGGAGGCTCCTGAGAGCCAAGGGTGGCAGCAGATCTTATCACAGAAGCTACCCTGAGTTCCTCCTCCTACCTGAGGAGAGATGCAGATGGCTCCCCCTGGGATCCAGGGGTCAGCTGCAGGAGCCTGTGCCAATTGCCATTTTGACTTTGCTTCCTGGGAGGTCAATATGGAAGGAGTAGTGTTGCTTCTTTGAAGGCAGACTCTTTCTCTGCTCTGTCTGGGTGCTCCCTGGTGGCCCCACCTGACCTATGTGGGGCTGGAATCTTGACTTGAGGACACTTTGTATCCTGTCCTGCAGCAGCTCACTTCCCCACCGCCCTTGCCCTTGTCTTGGTCCTTTTTAAGTAACCCCACCATGAGTTCTCCAGAAGGTAATCATGTGCCTCAGCTCCCCATCTTCTGAGGGCTTTGGGAGGGGTCTGGGGTTGGCACCAGCGTCTTTCAGGAGTATGGAGACCCATGCAACCCCTGCCTGATGATGTAGAGTTCTAGTCTTATCCAGAGAGTGGCCACCACCTGTGGTCTTTCAGCCTGGGAGACTAACACAGATGGGAGGGATGCTTGTCTGAAGGACAGTCTGGTGGGGTCTCTGATTGGAGAAGGACAGGCACAGGGCCCTTGAGGCAGTGACTGTGTGACTGGAAATCTGAATGGACTCTGGGGGAGGGTAGCTGCTGCCCTTGAG
This sequence comes from Ellobius talpinus, assembly GCA_001685095.1. Taxonomy (NCBI): domain Eukaryota; kingdom Metazoa; phylum Chordata; class Mammalia; order Rodentia; family Cricetidae; genus Ellobius; species Ellobius talpinus. The sequence continues at coordinate 48,437 of LOJH01000117.1, read as the reverse complement.
TGAGTTTCAGGGATCCTCCTGTTCCTTCTTCCCTAGCACTGGGGTAATAAGCACACACTACTGCACCCAGCTTTTTGTGTAGGTGTTGTGGATTGAACTCAAGTCCTCATGCTTGTATGGCAAGTGTTTTCCTGACTGAGCCATCTCTTCAGTCCCAGGATTCAGTGTCTACTGAACAAATGAATTTCAAAGTTAACAAATCTCTATCACACTGATGACTGGGACCATGTGTATTTGTGCCCATGCCCATGCCCACTGTTTTTTAAGTCCCCTGGGCGTTGTCTCTGTGGTGATTGCTCTGGGTTCACTCAAGCTCAGTGTGGACCCTGCCTGACTTTTCTTTCCTGTACAGTTGCTTTGTCTGATGGGGGGGGGCAAACGCCAGGAACCATAGCTTAGAAGCAGGAATGGTGGCTCTCCTACTGCCTATGGTGGGCAGTGGTCTAATGTAAACATTCCCCAATAGGCATTTCCGGGATGACTTGGACCCCCACATGAATAATATACTCTCTGGGTCTTTAGGGGAGGAGAGAGGGTCTTGGTATATTCGGGCCATGGTAGTAAGGTACCATAGCTCAGATTGATTTCTTGTAGTACTGGAGGCTAGGAACAAGATAGGGTGCCAGCAAGCTCCATAGGCTACTAGGGACACTGACACCACTCAGGAGACCCCACCCCAAGACCTAAATGCTTCGAGATCTGAATGGCATTCAGATTTGGGAAACATGGGTATGGTATCTGATCTGTCACAAGGAAAGGCCCCCTGTGTACCCCAAAGATTCTCCCAACTCACACATGACTTTGCTAGGCCTCTTCTCTTCAGACCTCAGTTTCCTATCTGATGTCTGACCTGAACATCAACCAGGCCCCTCATGGTAGACTTTCACAAGCATGGGGGCTCTGCCTTGGGGGCTCTGCCTCGGCCAGTCAACCCGAGTGGCTTCCTCATGGATACCTTTGCCTTTTGCTCTGGAGTTTCTGTTTCCCCTTCCCGTCTCACTCCCCCTCCAGTTTCCAGATGTGCTAAACAGCAAGATGCACAGTGGCGTTGCCATAGTAACAAAAGCTGACCTGGCTATCTGAATGTTGCCCCTGTGAGGCACCTCTCCCTCTGCCTTCTAAATGACAGAGCCCAGGAAGGAAGTGGAGGAGAGTAGGTGGGACCCTGAGGTGGGGTGTCTCAGAAAGAGCCTGGGGGTCATGACTCTTCCCAAGGCCCCTTGCCTAGGTCTGCTTGCACTGGCAACTAAAAGTACCATAAACTGGGGGACTTTTATATCCCCTTAGTTCTAGAAGTCAGAAACACAGGTGTGTCAGGGTAGCTCCTTGGAGACCTGTCCTTAGCTGTGGATGGTGGCTTCATCCCCCAGCACCAAATTGTCCTATGGGCTGATGTGTCCACCGTATGTGCTGGATTATGGCCACACTGTAACCCATATAATGACCTTTTCCATAAGTAAGGTCACATCCTAGGACACGAAGGTGAGAACTCCAAAACAGGAGGGATTTTTGTTGTTGTTGCTTGCGGGGAGAGACACAGTTCAGCCTGTAATACTTCTGCTAATTGAGGGTGTACCACATCTCATCCTTATGGTGACAGCTCCGGCTTCCAGAAACAGAATGTCTGTATGACACTGGCGAGGAGAAGATAGACTGTGTTCTCAGCCCCAGGAACTTCTGCTGCACAGCAGGTCAGAGGCTCCTGCATCCCAGGGAACAAAACAGCATATACTAGCAGTGCCCTGTTTGGAGGGCTGGGGGCTCATTCTAGTTCCTCAGCGTCAGGGCTTGGGGCCACCTTAGCCCTACTTACTGCTATGATTATTTTCACCCCAACTTTGCATTCCCTGGGTGTCAGGAGCCATATCTGACTTGTCCCCTGCCACACCATCTTCCAGGTCTGGCCCACTATAGGCCCCAACTGAACTTGTCTCTTTGGATAAGAGGACACAGGGCTTCTCCCTTGCAGACCATTTGAAGGCTTGATTCTGCTCCTGTTGGGACCATGGCAAGACAAAGATGACACAGACCACACAGCCTACAGGGTGAGCATGGGGGATGGGTTTGCACACTGTGGCTCTGAGCCACAGAGAGTTAACTGGTTTGGAGAGGAGGCCAGCTTGGTGCAATTAAGTCTGCAATGCTTATTTGCAGATTTTTTTAACACCAATTTTAGTCTAAAAAGTCTGCTTCTCACCAAATAAGATTTCTGATGAGAATTTTGATTGAATTCATGTGTTGTGACGCAAGTTCAGGTACAGGTCGGGCTAGGAACACACAATTATCCCACCTTTGTTCCAGAGCTGGTGATTGAAGGCTGGGTGGTAGGGAGACATCTAAATCCCCATCGTAATGTCCTTCCACAGCTGGTGCTGTGCCAGGCCTCGTTTGCTAGTGTTTTAAAAATCACTCATCCTTCACAGTCTATTTTTAAGAGGACAGGTTGGAGGAACAAAAGCATTAGCAGATTTGGGACTCATTCATTTTCAAGTGGAAATGGGTATAGCCTAGCTTTGAGTTAAACATGACGTGTGGCTGGAGGCACAGGGTTTGCAGACCCAGGGCCCGATTAGTGCCCTGCACAGTCTGAAACCTTGAGCTGACCATGCTCGACTGGCCTGGCCTTGCAGGGCTCCAACTGCCTGCAGTGGACCTGGAGGGGCTTCCTGCTCATTTGCAACCGTAGAGTTGAGGGGTGGCTGAGCTGAGCTGTATCACATCCCAGAGGCCCTGCATGGAGCTGCCTTCTGAGAGGAGTGTGTGGCTCGCACAGCCACATTTCTTACTGTAGCCTATTCCCACAAGCAGTGAATTCTGGGAAGGCTGGATTGTGGATGGCTTGTCCTCATTACCTCTTCAGGGCCCTGGCCCACAGGGTACTCATTTGGCCATACTGAATGGAGAGGATGGGTGATGCTTTAGTTAGGTTTCTACTGCTGAGACAAAACACTGACCAAAGCCAACTTGGGTAGGAAAGAGTTTATTTCATTGCAAAACCCACAGATCATACTCCATCACTGAGAGAAGCCAGGGCAGTAATTTGAGGCAGGAACCTAAAGGCAGGAACTGAAGCAGAGACTGGGTGCTTGCCCTAGGGTAGGACCCTGTATGGTGGTGGCTCTCCTACTGGTTCTCTCTTCCCAGAGACCCTGATTGCCTGCTTTCTTGATTTAAGAATTAAGGTTCTTAACTTCTTCAGGGAGGTTTCCTGGACTCTATGTTGGGAGTGATGGTATCTGTTGAGACACCTAGAACACCTGGATGGGTGGTGGCTCAATAGATAATATTATCTATTTTTCAGCAACTCATGCACCCACCCAGCTGCTCACCCATCTAGCAACCATCTACCTACACGTATAACTACCCACTTCCCTACCTCCCCATTATTCCACTCGGACATCCACCTCCACCTGCCTATTCATTCACCTACCTGTCCACTTGTCCACTTACGCATCTGCTTAATCATACACACACACACACACACACACACACAATCTACCCACTAACCTGCTTTTTTTTTTTTAAGAGACAGTGTTTCTCTATGTATCCCGGGCTGTCCTGGAACTCACTTTGTGGACCAGACTAGGTTGGCCTCAAACTCACAAAGATCTGCCTGCCTCTGCCTCCTGAATGTGGGATTAAAGGCGTGTGCCACCACCGCCTGGCTTATCCACTTGCCTGCCCATCTACCCATTTCCATACCCATCTACCCACCATCCCACTCCTCATCTACTCATCCACCCACACATGGACACATCCACCATCTTATCCACTCAGCTACCCATCCATACACTCCCCCACCCACTCCCCCACAAACACATCGACTCATCCAGACAGAAAGCTCGTGCTGTGCTGAGGAAGGCCAGCAAAGGTCACAGGAGGTGAACTCCCCGCCAACAGAAAGCTCATGGAAGGCTTTAGTGAGGGTTGGAGTCAGGACCAAGAGCTGTGCATTCGGAAGAACGAGCCACCTGAAGACAGTTGGGTGGCCTATTCCAAGCCCCTCTTTGGAGGAGAAGTTTCTAGGGATCTCCTGGGTCCACAGACAGCAAGATGGTTGCACAGTCCGTGAGAAGAGTAGAAAGTTTAGGCTACACAGGGTACCAGTTTCCTGAGTCTTATAGTTGAAAAGCAAGACCTGAACTCTGTTCCATTATTAAAAGTCTGTAAGTTTTAGCAAAGATGCCACTGAAATTTACATTTGTGTGTGTGTTGTGGGGGTGTACATGTGTGTACATGCACGGTACATAGACCAACCATGTGTGCCATTCTTCAGGAGCTATACAATTTGCTTTTTGAGAAAGGGTCTCTCACTAGGACCTGGAACTCTCTGACTAGGCTAGGCAGGTTGGCCAGTGAAACCTAGAAATCTTTGTGCCTCCTCTTCCCCAGTGCTGAGATGAAAAGTGCATCCCATCATATGTAGAATTTTTTTAAAGTAGGTTCTGGGGATCAAATTCAGGTCTACATGCTTGTGTGTCGAGCACTTACAAGCTGAGGCATTTTATCTCCCAGCCCTGCAATTTACATTTCTAAGATAAGTGCATTGCCTAGGGTGTGAGCCCTTGCCTTTAGGGGGATGAGGGAAGCATGGCTCCTAGCTGCTGGGGATGGCATATGCTGGGTTATATTTAATGTAGTCTACTGAGTTGTTGATCAAGACTAGAAGAGGAAACAGGCTCTGACGGGTGCAGGACAGGCATACAATTTAGGTACCACCATTATATCCTCTGCCCACTTGGCATAGCTGAGGTCAGGCTCAAGTGTGCTAGCAGCCTACCATACAGCACCATACAAATGTGGTGCCAGTTACCATTGGCACTGCACATGTTCATGGCAATGAGTTTTGATGGCCCCATCTGAGATGGATTATGAATGGGACAAGGAGCAGATGCTCATGGTGGCCTTTGTACATCCCGGCACTCTTTCTCAACAGAGTGCAGGCGGGGTGCAGCCTTCCCCCTCATTTTAACTCCTAGCACATTTGGGCTGAGATGGAAGCCGTGAAAAAGAAGCCACAGCGCACTGTAGCTTGAATAATCTCCTTTCTGAAGAGTGCTTTGCAACTAGCTACGGCCCAGGGAATCCACTGTGTGCAGAGCAGGGGTTTCCAGACAAGGTGGCAGAGGCCTCCCTGACAACCTCAGGCACTGGTTAGCTTAGGTCTCTGATCAGACTCCACGAGGCTCAGGCTACTGAAGTGATGTGTGTGCAGCTCCCAGGGATGACTAATTGCTGTCACCTCCTGGGACTCCTGTGATTGGCCTTCTAAGGAATTAGCTCTTTGAATGTGACATCATTCTCCTGTGGACAAGTCCCTTTCACTGAATGCTGGTGCTCCATCAGTTCTTGGAGGATGTCATATCTTGGGTAATTGGGTGTCCTGTGCTCAGTGTTTCTGAGCAGTGGGAGGCGGCCATTGTGTCAGGTGACGTTGAGCCCAGGACCACATTGGTGCTCTCTTAGGCTCTGAGCAGGTCAGTTTTCCTGAGGTCTGTGAATCACATCAGGGTCTTTATGAGGAAATGAAGCTCTTGAGGAGGAAGGTAGGACTCAGCAAGGCTCAATGTTGCCACTGAGTGTGAGGCTCTCAACTTTCCTGTGCCCAAGAGCGCAGGAATGCACAGGGAGGTCTGCCTCCAGCCTGTGGGTCAAGCTCAGATGCTTTTCTGGCCTGTGGCAAGTGGCCACAGCAAGGTATTGTTAACCCCCAAACAACTGTATGTGGGTACTGCTAACACTGTCCATATCCTATGGGAGTCCAGCCCATCCACTGTTAGTCAGGCCCAAAGTCCCCAGAACCCCTTGAGGATTTTGCAGTGTCGCCACCAGATCTTGAGAGTGGACCCTGGCCTCTCAGTCCTGCTGCTGGGGAATGCTCTCTTCTCTACATCCTTGTGGCAAGAACCTTTGGTTATAGGCACAGGCTGCTGTAAAGAGACCGATTGTTAGTGATGGCTATTAACTCCCAAACAGATCTGACTACCCCATCAGACAGAGGCCAGTGACAAGGCAGTCATCAGACAAAGCAACCTGTGAATATTCAGAATACTGAGTGATGCTGGAGGCTGGGAAGGCAGGCAGAGCTAAGCTGAGCTCATATGGACCAGCTATGCTTGGATCCCAACCCCTTAATGGATTTCTATGTAAGGTCCTTAAACATTCTCATTCAACAAAGCAGGAATTTGATGTCTTTCTTCAGGACTGTTGAAGTTGTTCTGTAAAATATTACCTAAGATGAGGTAATCCATTTATTTGTCTGCCCATTTAACCATCCATCCATTTATCTACCCCTCTATCCATCATATATCTAGCCAACTAGCCATCCATCCATCCATCCATCCATCCATCCATCCATTCTTCCTTCTTCCAATCCCTATCTCCAGTTAGCCAGATAGCCAGCTACCTATCCCTCTATCTACCAATCTACCACATACCCATATAACTGGCCATCCACCGTCCACTCACCCATCCATCATCTTTCCATTCATCAGCATCCACTTATCCACCCACTCACCCAGCCAGCCAGCTTCCTGTCAATCTGATTCATACACCCAATCATCCTTTCCTTCCCCTCTTTACTATTTTAAATCTGTTTTGGTGAGCTTGTCAGATCCCATCCCCATAGCACTGAAGGAAGCTTCCTTACCCTCAGAAATGACAACTTATCTGCATCCACTGCCCACTGCCAGGCTGGGAACAGAAAGGATTTGAGTGTGGTTGTTCACAGGTAGCGCTGGGTCCTGCATGGCTTGGAGGCTGGTCCTCACAAGGGCCTGTCCTCTACTTACCCACCCCTGAAGAGTCTTACTTCCTTTCCTGCCAGACTGGAGTTTTTGTATCTACAATCAACTTGTTGTTGATTCCTAAGGCCTTCCCAGCCACTGAGTCCTCCGTGATGATCATAAGTTTCTATATGAGTGCCAGCATCCTGAGCTGCCACCTTTCTCTGCCTTGGGTTTGCAGCCTGTGGTAGACAAGTGCCAGGTTTGATTCCATTCCGATTTGCATGTTGGCACCAGGTGAAGGGACCAGCTGAACCTCTGCCACAGAGCGGGGGCAGAAGGTGTGAATGGAGGGATTCTGCTGGCACAGCTGCAACACACCAGGGACTCCCTCATGAGCTTGGCAGCATCCTGGAAGGGTGAACTCTGGGTCCTGTGTGAGTGTAAGTTCCAGCTTCCTGTTAGGAGCCACGAGCCTGGAGAACTGGAGGGCTGGTGCAGGGCAGCCATGAGGCTGAAGTGGCAAGCATCTAGGGCTGGTGGAAAAATGCCTCTCAGCCTGTTGGTGACTGCCACCATCCTGGTAGGTATATCTTAGATGGTCCCATCTTGAGAAAGGGAGCACAAATTTCCTAAAGGTGGAGAAAGTGGCCAGAGCTTGTGGAGAGGTTCAGGTCAGACAATGCATGAAGGAGAGTCATAAGAAGGTAGTCGGGGCACCTCTGGTGTTTGCCTACAGGCAAAAGGACCTTAAATGTGTTGACAGATATGTTGGCAGAAGCAGATGTGTTGGGAGGTCAAGAGTGAAATAGATGGCTGGCTAAGGGAGACCCTATCTGGAGGAGGAGGGCAGGATTGGGAAGGGAAGATAGGAGATTTTTACTTCCTCTGTGACCCAGACAGACTGAGGTTGTTGGCCATTTGCTCAGGACACCAGCCTTTCTGACCTGGAAGCTTGTGGACACAAAGCTTGCTCCAGTATTCTAGGCCAGTTCTTTCCACGAGGAACCAGATTGGGTTTGGGGGGGGACATACTGCAGTGTGAGCTGTTTTTAATTAGCCCTCATGGTGAAGTCGTAAGGAGCTATGGAGCCTGCCAGAGCCTCCGGGGCACCTGTTGGTGGCTAACCAACTGGCTGTCCTCTCACATCACTGGGTCACCAGGAGTACCAAGGGGCCAAGGCCAAAATCTCCTCTCTCAGATGACAAGCCGTGCCCGCTTCTACAGGCTGTGGGTGGAATAACCTTCTCCATGGTAGATTCAGGGCTCATCCCAGCAAGGAGGGCAAGGCCAGGGAGCCCACATCCCAGCAGCCCATGGAACCTGTCCTCAACAGCACACAAGGGGGCCTTGACTCCCCACAATGGTGACTGTTGACACAGACACTCTTCTTCCCAGAGTCATCCTACACATGTTGAAATGTAGCTTGTTTGGAAACAGTTTTGTGGACTCAAGTTAGAATGAGTTCATATTGAATTAGAGAGAGCCCTAAGTCAATGACCTCTGCTTCTACACAGAAATGGGGTGGAGGGCTGCTTTAAGTGTAGGGACCACAGAATCCCGTGGAGAGGATCCATGTGAAAATAGAGGCAGACTTAAGGGTGACACAGTCACAAACTGAGGATACATGGAGGCTCTGGAACTGAAGGAGGTGGTGGGGACCTCTGCCTGGACCCTTATTGGGACCTCAGCCCATGTGCTATGACCTGGGTTTGTAGCTTATAGACTTGATACTATACTTTCTTGCTGTTGGGAGCCACAGCCTGTGGCCATTGTTTAAGTCAGCAGCCTAAAGCCCCTTTGAAGATCACTCCACTGTGACATTGCTTCCTGCCTTCACAATGGGAAAGCAGGCAGTTGTCAGGGCTCACCCATGGGCTGCAGACTGTGGGTCACATGTGCCACTTGGATGGGACACTGTAGGAGACAGCCCAACAGAACACTCTACTGTGAAACAGGAGTGACCCATGTCACCACAGGTCCCTGCCTCTTTACTTCCTTGCAGGAGGCTTTGGCAAAGATATACTGCCTTGTGGGACCCTCAGGGACTCGTTGGTCCTTGGGGTATTTGGAGGAGTGCTCAGGGCTCCAGTCTCATCTCTTCAGGTCTTTGAATATTATGCTCTGAGAGCTGAGACCCATGGATGGGGCACCAGCACCCTTGGCTTAGTCTCTTTGGCTATGCTTTCTAGCTTGTGTTTCTCTCCCCAGCTGCCATAGTCTCTGTGAGGTGCTAACACACTCCTCATGTATCCCAGGACCCCCTGAGTCGGCCTGAGGCCCCTGCTTCCCTAGAGCAGGACTATGAACTATCTAGCACTTCCTTAGGTGGCCCAATGGGTCAGGAGCTTTCAGCTACTATTGCTGACAACATGGGGATCCAAGGCCCTCTGAGGTGTCTCCTCCCTGGGCCCCACCTGGCCTGTCTTTATCATTCAGTTGTCATGGACCTTGTGAAAGTACAATACCCCTGAAACCCAGATTCCTAGAACACAGACCTCCTGCACAGGCGTAGTCCAAGTGGGTAGCCATGACTCAGCCAATTCAACTATATGGGACACCAGTGCATACCCTTTGGCCAAACCTTTTGACCTCAGTCTTCAGCTGCAAGTAGCCAAAGGATCAGAGAACAAGGATGTCTCCCTTCACTAAAGGAAAGATACCTGGTGCTGAAAGTTGGCTACTGTGGGTATATGAGTTTCAGACATGGTGATCTCTGGGTTTCAAGTTTACAGAGGGAAAAACCAAGGCCTGAGTCCAGGATAGACCAGTCTGTAGGCCCTTCTCTCCTGGCTTGTCTCCACCAGCCCCTGGCCTAGGAGGAACGGATTTCTTCTGTGTCCATGTCTAGCCCTCAAGCACTGTGAGATGGGATGCCCATGACTGGTGGAGGGAGTACCAACTATGGGTCTGAACCTTCATCTCCCTTCCCTCCTGCCTCCTCTTGGGATGCTAATCCTTGATGACAGCACACTGGATGCTACAGGTCTGACATTACCAAGGCTCAGGCCAACTTGAGAGGCCACCAACTCCTTCCTGGTTCATGCTCAGTTTCTCCTAAGAATCCCATGTATGGCTGCTGGGCAGAGGCCTGAGCCCTTGTCCTTTGTGGCTCACTGGACTGCACGCCCATAGACCTGTGCAAGTCAGCAGCCAGCCAGGTGCAAATGGCTTAGGGTCAACTCACACCCCAGGCCCTGAGGCTCTGGTTCTGAGTTCGAACTTGTACCAACACCATTCAAGGCATTGTTCATGATTGGGATGCATGTACCTCTGAAAGTCCCTTAAAATAGGCTCAGTCCTACTTGTTCTTGACATTCTAGAGTCTAGTGAGTTTCACACTACTCTGAGAGATATGGGTCAGGGGTCAATGCTGCCTGCTCTATTCCAGTGTTTCTAGATGCGTCACGATGTACTTGAAAATATGTCCGGTCCTGATAAGTCCCATAGCAAACAGCCGCCTGACTTCATATGACCCATGGAATCCAAATGACACCTTCTGCTTTGAGGGTATCCAGAGTTCCGTGGAACTAACTCTGAAAAACTACACCAAGACCACCCACAGCTGCACTGGGAATGCTAAACTTGACAGGAGTACCCCAATAGACAGGGATACCTGTTTGTCCTCTCTGGGCAGAACAGAGAAAACAAGCCTTGAAGACGCCTATCTTTCAAACACCCAGCTCCAAGTCCTGGTGGCTGTGGGCAGATCCTAAACTGTAAGGGACATTTGGATTTCAAAAAAAGGAAAAAAGAAAGAAAAAAAGAAAAGGAAATGATTTACTAGTATTTAAAAATTGAGAGATTTCACATGACAGCCAAAGCTTCTGCCTGCCTTTTTCAGGAAGTGGAAAGGATCTTGCTGTTACCAAGACTGCACAGGGACATGCTGTCCAAGGGAACCTCCTTCTCCTGTCTCCTTTACTCCAAAATGGAAACCAGTGGGTCTCAGATTCTCTTAGCCATTAGGGTTGGGTGTAGACCCACCCTGCCTGCTCAGCCTTGTCATCTAGCATGACAAGCCATACCTGGCCTAGCTGACTGGAACTCCAAACTGTGCCACCCTTGGGTCACCTCCCTCCAGGCAGTTTTTCTACTAAGGGAAGTCCCTGAGCTTGTCCTAGGCAGGCCCTGGGCCCATCCTAGAAGCTAGATTTCAGAGAACCCAGGCAGAGCTGCTCCGAAGCCCATGGGTGATTGCAGTGTTGATCCCTGCTGGTGAGTTGGAACTGTGCGCTGAATTAATCGGAGGCTGCATCTGGGGGTTAGGGACTTCGGGGCACAGAGGAGGCGTCTGGTAGGGGCTGCTGTTGAGCTTGAGGGAACACTCTGGCAGGTTCTCAGTGCTGTCCCCTTTCCAGAGCAATTTAAAATTAATTAAAAATGCTGGTGTGAGAGGGGGCTTCTCACAGGCAGCCTGGCAGCCTGGCTCAGCCCCGACCCCCTATTTTTTAACACTGACAGCAGATTCGAGGATTGGTGGCTGTGCTTCCTGGCATTTCTCACCTACTTAAAAACACAGCAGAGGCCTTTCTGCTGCTAAGCCTTCTACCACCCTGCTCGGCAAGGCCACATTTGGGGAACCCTTCCTCAGAGTCTCATCATAGTCCACTGACGGGTGTGAACATGACTGTTCTTAGATTGGATGGAGGGACAATGGCCTTGGCACTGTTGCCCAGCTGAGGTCCTGTGCTTCCATTTCCCTGGGATCCTTATAGGCCTATACAGAGCAGAGAGGGGGTGCAGGGCAGAAAAGGGTCCCGAGGGAGACTGATGAGGTTACGGGGTCCCAAGTGAAGCCACTAAGTTCTGGAAAGGGGTGTGAGCAGAGTTGGGCTCCATTCCAGGAGTGAATTCTTGTTCAGTTTCATGTGGGCAGAACTGTCCTGGACCTTAGATGTCTCTTGTTCCAGGTGTGGAGGATCCCATTCCAACAGTCTTACAGATGGTAGAAAGGATGGTATAATGGTGTCCCGAAGAGAAGACTGTGGAGCTGTGGAGCTGGGCCAGGCTGTTTAATCTCTATGCCAAAGTCACTCCTGAAGTCATGGCATGACATCATGCCCTCCCTTATTGGGTTGATGTAGCCATTAGACAGGCCAACATTGGATTGTTGCATGTGTGGATTTCAAGACAAGGGTGGTCGGTAAGCAACTGATCCACATTGGCCAGAACATGTGACCAATATTTTCACTATTAATCTATACATTAATGAGATTCTGAGATGCTGTGGTTTCAGAACCCCCTCCCTACAGAGTACCCAGGAAGGATGGGGTCTTTGCTCTTTGCCTCCTTTAAAAGCCCCCACCATCTTCTTTGCCTCCTTTGTGCATGGTGGCTCTGTCAACCTGAAGCGAAGCTGCAGACACTGGCTTGCTATCCTGCTCTGCCTCCTGGAGGCAAAGGCCCCAGTGCTGGTCTCAGTCTCAGTCATTTTACATCTGGCATCCCTGAGGCCACCCTCTGCCACAGGCTTTTCCAGGATGTGTGTGGACTTTCCCAATGTCTTTTGTGGTGAGGTGTCCCCTCCTCGGTGGCCCTCCTGCCCTCTGCTCTTGATGCTGTCTGACTACAGAAAGCTCACAGACAACTCCGCCCTGTGGCGTCCAGTCTTCTCCAGTGGGTATCTATTTTCAGCCCTGCAGCAAGCAGCTGGGATGCACGCCTCTCTGCCTTTGTTCTGCTCCTCCTGTTTTGCAACTCTGTAATTATGGTATATGTTTATTCATTCACGAAGGGCCTGCCTGTGATTCTTAATTTCATGGTGCCCCTCTATGTTACCCGGAACATAAATCTTATTCTGTACTGGAGTCCGACCTCATCAGCCCCACTCTTCTCCCTGCCATCCTGGTTTGGGCCTCTGGGAACAGACTGTATGAGTGATAGGATCTTACTGGATCCCACCCTTGTCCATGATCACCAAGACAGCATGCCACCAAAAATCCATCACAGTTCCCTGAGGTCACCCAAGGGGACCAGAGCAGGCAGCCAGTCAGTAGATAGCACCTTCTAAGCTGGTGGCTTGCTGCTCTACTTAGGGAGGTTCCAGAAGCAGGAAAGAGGAACACCATTCTGATATCATCAGGGTTATTGTTTCTGGTCTTCTGCTAGCATGAAGGATGACCTCTGGCTTTGGCATTGTTACTGGAGCTGTTAGGTTTAGACCCTGGGCTCTCTGTAACAGTTTTAATAGTGCAGGCTTGGTGGCTCATCCTCAGTAGGCCGATTAAAGAGACAACTAATAGTGAAAAGCAGAAAGGAGGGTCACTCTGTGTAGCCACACTGGGAAGAGGGACAAAGGTCCAGAGACTCCCAAGTCTGTCCTCAAGGTCTGGGCATGAGGTTCGGGGTTAAGCAGAGGGCAGGAGGTGTGCAGAGCTAAGCAGTCCTGGTTAGGGTGTGGTCCTGCCCAGCACTGACCCATCACTGTCAGCTCCAGGCTCTCCTGCAAGGGGGTCTGACAAGTTCTCAGAACTTTGTGAGATCTCTCTGGGAGACAGGCTCCCCCCCTGGCTGGCACCAGGCTTCAATTCAGCCCCTTTTCTATTTCCCAGCATGAGACTCCTGCAGAAATTCCAATGCCCCGAGGTCCATTGTTTCAGTGGTCTGACAGGTAAAATAAAAAGGGCACAAGCACCTCTGTGGAATATCTTATTTTTTAAGAGAAAATTTACTCCTGCTGGCTAATTAGTTCTTCCAGGAAAGCCATTTGCCCTAACCATAGGCACATTCAGGGCCCTTTGGCCTGCAGCGTCCTTCTTAGAAAAGGACAGGCTCAGAGAAACAAGTGCCACAAGCACAAAGATGTCTCGGCCATGCTACTGATCAAACAAAGAGTCCAGTTGCATCTCACCCAGCTTCAAGGAACCTGGCCTGAAAGGGACAGCAAGAAGCCTCTAGGGGCATTATATAATGTCACCCAGGACAGCACAGAGCTGTGGCATGGAAGCTCTTGGCTGTGCGGAAGGAAAGGCAAACTTCAAGGTCTGTCCCTCTGCAGGTGCTAGAGTTGTTGTCCCGTGCTGCACCTGGGGCTACGTCAGATGCAGAGGCTGTCGTCGCATTCTAACCGCCTCCCTGGTGATACCAGCGGGACCAAGTTCAGGGGCACGAAACTACACGCCCCTCCCCATCTCCTTGGGACAAATGTGTGGCCACATCAGGTGGCAGTGAGCAAGGAGAGTGAGCTTCCTGGCTTGTGCTGCTGACCCAGATAGGAAAATGGAGCGCTCCTTGGGGTGTTGGTATAAGCAGAGTATAAAGGAGTGGGACTGGTGTAGTGGAGGCCCCGTCGGCTAGGACACTGGGACTGGGAGAAGGACTGGCTAGAGATAGGCGAGGTGTGTGGGCGTACACCCTCGAGAACTTTCACCCATGGAGACCTGTGCTGTTGTCGCAGAAGTACTGAGCTATGTCTCCAAGATGAGGTGTCAAGACCATAGCTCATGAAGAGGAAGTTCGGCTTTTGGCTTCCACGCCAAGTCCAGGACCAGAGTCTCACCTCAGAGAAATGAACCTACACCCTAAATATAGGAGTGAGTGAGCATTCCTCGCTCTGCCTGAGATGTCAGAGAAAGCACTTAGCCAGGGTCTTCAAATGTGCATGCCCATCACCCCATACCCCAGAAGTTAGCCTTTTAAGATTGAGGCTTACAGGACTAGCTTCTTGGAAAGCCTCTCTCCTTTACTCATAGTGTTTTCTCCCCATGTCCTCATGTAGCTGTCCCTCTGTGTGTCCCTGTCCTGACCTCCTCTTCATATAAGGACCCTGATCGTATATGACGAGGGCTCAGGCCAGAGACCCATTCTAACCCAGTCACACCTGTAAAGGGCCTGGTTCCAAATGTAGAAGTCAGAGATTGAAAAATACACATTTGGGGGATTGTTCACAATTTTGTGTATGACATTACCCCCATTTCAATGCTCTCCCTAGGCCACAAGAAGCCTGTCCAGCCTCCTCTGCACGCCTCTCCAGTGCCCATGACGTGTTACGTTCAATGCCAACTGTCAGTCCCCACTGCAATGTCCCGTGTGCCTCGGTCCCTGGAGGCTCTGGCCCCTGCTCTGAACTTAGACCTGTAATCTACAACTTGTTAGACCCAGTCCTCCATGTCCAACACCTGCTGGGGCAGGCTGAGGCCCACGGAAAGGACATCCGGATCCCAAAATGTTAGCAGGAAAAGCAGCAGAGGCCACACTAGCCCACCATTCTCAAAAACCCCAAATGCAGGGTGAAATGCAGCCAGGGAGGCAGAAAGGCTCCTCTGCCTGCCCACATCTCCAACTGTTGTCAGGGAGACAAGGTGACACAGACTATCTCTGTCATCCCCATGCCATACTGTTCCCACCTCATCCCAGCCCCGTGCCAGTGAACAGGGCCATCCCACTCAGACCCCATGAGAGTAACCTGGCCCAGGCCTAGTACCAATGCACCATTGAGTCCAGGACTACCTCTGAAGATGTCCCATGGGGGACACCCTCCTAATGAGTGTTTTTAGAGTATTCCTGGGTGCATCTTCCTTGTGACAATTGCCTGTAAGATGCTTCTGTTTGGCTGCAGGCCTTCGTCCTGGACACTGGCTGGTCAGGAGTGTGTGTGGCTGCGGGGAGAACGTCTGGTAGCATCACATGAAGGACACCCCTCTCCTGACTATTGGATCTTGCCAGCTGCTTCTCTCCCAGGCCCCACAGCAGTGTCTCTTTCAGCTTTAGGCATGCCTTGGCTTCTTCTGCTAGCTGCATGGAGGAGCCGGCTTCTATAAAACTCAGATTATAGCTTCTTCGATCCTAGGGTCCCATTAGCTGGGTGGGGGATGGTAGCCCATACTCCACCTAGGAGTGCATACATGCTCCAGGTACAGTCCTGCAAAGCCACCACTGTGCCCAGTTCTCTGTGGCTCCTAAAGCCAGAAAGGACTTTACACAATGCGCTGCTTGTCTCATTTACCATGAAGATACAGAGGCCCAGAGGGAATAAGGACTTTGATTCAAGGACACAGCTAATCCTTGTCCCAATACAAACCTGGATAGGTATCCTGAAAGACCACAGTCACTGCCTTGGCCTTAAGCCTCCAGACCATCTCTGGGGCCCTTCTAGAGAGTATTTCAGCCCCTGTGTGAACCAGGATTCCCCAACAGCATTATGTGTATCAAGAACACACATGTGTCTATCAACTTGCCTGACTTCGCACTGTGTAGTATGGGGGGCTTCTAGGTGAGTCATAATAAATGAGTCTACCCAATAGCTTCTCTGTGCAATGTTTGGGACGTTTCTTGGCTTACCATCCCATGGTGGTGGAAGTGAGTCTAGCTCTATTGTGGGAAGCCACTGCAGGGAGCCTGGGGCTGGAATTTCAGTAATAAAGTCCATCCCCACAGCACTGCCCAGTATGGGTCTATGACTTCACCGCCCAGTATGGGTCCCTGTCTTCAGACCCTGACTGTGCAAGGTGCTGATCAGTTCTCCCATGTCTCCTGTTTCTTCCCTGGGATTCAGGATTTTCCTGATGCCAATGGCATCTAATATTAACCAAACCACGAGTTCAGCCCCGGAATTTACTTCAAGGTTAAGCCAGTCATAGTGCCTCTTTAGTTCCCAAAATACAACCAGGTATTTGGATCCAGAAAGGACAAGCTGATTTGAGTCCCAGAACCAGTTCCCAGGAACTTCAAGAGCATTTCATGTTTTGGGTATCTCTGTATTGCAGTCTCATTTAGCCCAGGCTAGCCCCAAGTTTGCCATAGTGCTGGTTATGACCTTGAACTCCTGATCTCCTGCCTCTACCTCCCAAGTGCTGTAATTACAGGCATGTACCACTATCCTTGGTTTATAGTTGGCGTGGAACCCAGGACTTTGTGTGTGTGGGGTAAGCACTTTAGCAACTGAGCTACAGTCCCTGCCCCACCTTAATCTTTGATTGACAGACACAGTGATCAGAACAGCAAGATCTCCTTCCCACTAGTCCTCACTCGGGTCTCCTGGGTCCCTTGGGTAGGAAGTAGTTGGATTCATTTGTTGCAGTGAAATCCCCTCCATGGATGTGCCCTTTCCTGGTGATGTTGGAAACCTCATGGCAGGAGCAGAAGCACTGGGAAGGCTGTTTCCCTGCCTGCCTCTGTGGTTGGAGGCTAGGCCACTCATATCAGATAACTGTACCCCTAGGAACAGTGATGAGGTGTGCATCCTTGCCACTTGCCACTCCTGAGTAGTCCAAAGTAGATTAAAAACAGAGGTACTGGGTCCCCGAGGGAAGGGAAGCCCTCAGAAGAAATCCTGATGAATAGTGGCATCTCACTGGCTTGATGATTCAGAATATGAACATTGGGGTCAGAGTTCTCTAGATGGCTAGTAGTAGAAGGGGGAAGTTTCTAGAAGGAGGAACACCTCTAAAATCTGCACCCAGATTTCCCTCCAATCTCTGACAGGCTTTTGAGCCACCATATGTGTGAAGGGCAAGAACTGAAGGGGCCAATGGAAACCAGCAACTTGAACTTGAAGTGTCCAAGGAGATGTCAGGGCCTTCCATTGCAGAGGCAACAGTGGAGAGGTGAGTCCTACCTTGAGCTGTCTACAGGAACTCTGGAAGGGAGGTCAGAGTCAGAACTCAGCCCAAGACCAAAGCAGTAGACACACTGCCCCCCTCCCCACCCCACCAGAAGAACCCTGGAACAGCCTTCATGGGACAGGACATTCTGCCAGTGATTTTACTTTCTGCTAGAAAAACTCAGCACCCTCCAGAGGAAGATAACAGAACACAGTTTGTGCATCAAGAACACACGCAGTTTGTGCTGCATCTGATACAGTGTTCAAGGTGGAATTGGAAGCCACCAGATACACAGAGAAGAAGAGCATTTTGCCATGTGTGAGCATTCATCTTGACCACCAATATGGAGAGCAGCATCTAGGAGATACCTCCATATGCCTCTGGGAGGATTGTTTTCTGAGAGGTTTAACAGAGCAGAAAGACCCACCCTAGATGTGGCTGGGGTCCAGGCCTTAATGAAAAGGAGAAAGTGAGCTGAGCACCAGCGTTCTGTCTTTCTCAGCTTCCTGATTGTGGACAGCATGTGAGCATTGCCTCACACTCCTGCTGCCGAGTCTTCCCCACCAGATTGGACTGTACCCTAAATCAGTGAGGCCAGATAAGCCTTTCCTCCCTTGTGTCGCTTTTGTTAGGCACCTACACCCATGGTCTGGCTCCCACCATGCAGAGCAGTGGGCTCACCCAGAACTGTACAAGACCCTCCTCCACCCCAGACCTTCCAGGAGGCCCCAAGTACAGGAAGGAGTATTCATGATGTGAAGAATTCTAAAAATAGTTAGCTTTCATTGTGAAGGGCTCAGTTCTTATAAATCCCAGGGTGATGTGGGAGAAAGCCTTCATTTATCTCCTTGTTTATTGGATAAGCACTTGAAGGCATCTCTGAAGGCAGCTGGGCTCAGTACAGTGCTGAGGAAAAAAGGCAGGATGAAGTCTTAAGTAATGGCTAGAACGGAGCGTAAGACGGTTTCTGTAGTAGCTTGTCCGTGTTACGCTTAAGATGCTGGAGGCAAGTTTATAAAGAAAAAAAGAAGGGTTATTCAGCTGACAGTTCAGAAGGCTGGGAAACCACACAGCACAGAAATGGAGGGACAGCGATCCACTCTGGTGTCTTGTCTTATAAGACCATGAATCGCGGGTCCCCTTCTTCGTGGGCTCACCTAACTCTGACCTTTCCAGCATCCCTGTCTACAGATACCATCACACAAAGCATCAGGGCTTCAGCACACAAACTGAGGGATGTTAGCCTTCAGTATGGAGGCCAGGTTTTTCTAGTTATGCTTGATGGTCGCAGCTGCTGTGTGGGGCTGTCGCTTGGTGTCATGCGGTCACTGTGGTCCCTCAGTGTGGCCCTGGCTCCTACAGTCCAGCCTTATTCTCCAGCATATGGGGAGGGCCTATGAGGAGGAAGCAGTGGATGTGTAGGCCAGGGTAGCTCTAGAGGCAAAGTTCTCCCTAGAGGCCCCTAAGAGTCTAGCCAGAACAATGGTGGCCAGAAAGCCTCGATTCATTCTCCTTAGTAGCCGAGAGCTGGGTCTGTGTGGCACATATGGAGAAACAGGCAAGCCATGTAACGGTCAGCTCTCTTCCATGCTGCCCTGGGCAGGATGCAGCTACCTGATTATATGTTGGACATGCAGAGGAATACCTGCCTGAGCCTCTGGAGTCCCTGAGTTACCTCGCAAGACTTCCTGCCAAGGAGGCTGGTGGCAGGCAGCCCATGCCACATGCTTCTGATGGGAAGATGCTGAACTACATAGTTTGGGTGGGCTCAGCACCCGCTCCCCATCTCCAGAAAGGCTGAGGGTGAGTCCAGTCTTTCTGGGTCTTAAAGCCCTTCCCAGGCTTTCTGTCCCTCAAGACACTCAGGGAACCTTAGGAGGCAGGGCTGGGTGGGGGGGTGCTCCCTTCTCTTTAGATGAGGAAACTGTATCTTGACATCTCACTTTGGGCCATACGTTGATATAGGATGCCTGTCTGTTAGCCTCCGGCTCAAATTTTACGAATTCCTAGGAGCTGGACTGAAGGACCCATCAGGGCTAGAAGCTGGGGAAGGAGGGCGGCTGCACGGACTTGGCTCCCAGGCTGAGGACTGGACTGTACTCTGCTAATCAGTGCTGCTGGTAATTGGCTTACTCCCTGCAGACAGCTATCTTTGTCTCTCTGAAGTCTACAGGGAACCTTCGGGCGTCCTTCCATCTTGGGGGAGGGGTTCCTGCAGGAAGGCAGGACTCTAGGACTCTCCTCAGGGAGACAAACAGGTGGGGTCTTCTGCTCCTTGTAGAAGCCAGAAACCTGATCCTTTGTCCACCAGAAGCTTCCAGGGCTCAGAGACAGACTTATGTGGGAAAAGACTGGTCCTGATAAAAGGATGCTAGCTAGGTCCAGAGGGAAAGTGGAGGTGATGTTTGAATCCAGAATGGGGTCAGGAAGTGAGTTTTACCAGCCTTAGGGGCCAAGTATAGAGCTCCTGAGCAGGCAGGGCAAGGTGGTCCTGGCTGGTGGGGCACCACGTGACATCTAGGATCCTTCTGAAATGTATCTCAGTCACTCTTACCTCTCTCGTCAGCCCACCTCAGGCCCAGGGCCCTAACACTGGCTGTGGTCCTGGGCACATAGCCCAAGGCAGTGCCAGGTTACACACCAGAGGCTCTTTCCTGGTTCCCACCTGGCCCCTCAGCACCTGTCCAAACCAGCCAGGCCCAGACTAGTTCCACTCCATGGCGACACCACTCACCCCAGCTGCCATGCAGCTTCTAAAAGTTGAGCCCCTCAGAGGCTCCTGCCAGGAATGGTGCAGACGCCGCAGACACCCACATCTTCGTGCAAAGCTAACCCCGTGTTACTGCTGAGACACCTTTTAATATCTGGCCTTATTTATGTGGGTATGACTCATTCATCAATTACCGTAAGATGGAGATACTTTGCCTACTAATATTTAAATTGCAGTTATCTGAAGCTATGGGAAAAGGAAGCAAGGTCTGCTGGTTTGCGTTTGGTGGGGATGGGCTAGAGGATTCGGGCTCTGGCCCTTACCTGCCCAGTTGCCTCTGCCTCTGCCTCCTGGCTCCAGTCAGACCCTGCTGACCAAAGCGTCCTATGCCTTGTGTATCTCCTTTCTGACATTTGTTGAAAGAAGCTTGGGTACTCTCCTGACTCTACAGCCCTGTCTCTTTCTGTCTTACCCTCCTCCCCTGGAATAAGGACCAGTGGAACAGAACCTCAGGAGGAAAATAAGGATCGTCTCAGGGAATCAGGGTGTGGTGTGCCATGACGACTGGGAAGTTTGACTAACTGCATTTTCTTCCCTTCTGGTGGTACCACAAGGCTTTGCACCTTAAGGTCTTTCTCTGGCCTGAGTTGAAGGGAAGCATGGAGCCTCATGCACATAGCCAGCTTGCCCTCGGTACCCACCCTTGGTGCATCCTCAGAACACAGCCTTGAGCTGTCTGAGGCAGGTCTCTCTAGTGGAGGCTCCTGGGGTATCACATGTACAGTGAGTGAGGGAGCACCCTCCTGTCCTCGGTGAGGGCCTAGTTGATTACCCTGTCGTTGACATATGCGGCCAGTTAGCTTTCTAGGAAGATCTGAAGGCCTTGAAACCTGCCCCTAGCACACCCTGAGACCTGTCCTTAGCACATCTTCACAGTAACCTCAGTGATGAACAGCCATGTCTAGCTTCTGTATGATCATGTGACAGCTACTGTGTGCAGTGTGGGAGCTCTGTGCTCAGCAGGTAACTCACCCCTGCATAGGCCCCAAAAAACACAATGGTTGGTGCAGAGTTCTGGAGCTTAAAGACTTTTCTGTGGCTAATGCAGTGCTCTGGGTGACACTTGGACCCAGGAAATCCTGTTACAGATGTGAGAGATGTACTTGGGGTCCATGGATCAGCTTTCCCTCCAGCTTTCCCTGGATTAGCCAGGGACCTTGAGGACAGTCTGGCCTGGGATCCAAACTCCTGGGCTTTCTCAACCAGAGCCTTGGTTATCAGTAAGAGGGCACTATAGCCAGGAAGGCAGGAGACGGGGAGCTGGAAAGGGTATGATGGTTAACTGGGGGACAAACCTAGGACCCTGCTGCCAGCCTGGGCTGTGAACTGCTTGGCAGAACATCTACCCTGCAGTCCACAGATACAGCAGAGAGTTGGAAGCAGTGGCACCAAGTAGGCTCCATGTGGAACCTGGTTCTGCTTCTGCTACTGCCTTTCAGGACGCTCCCCATATCAGAATATTCTTTACTCTGAGAATCAGATGGGTGAATCTAGGTGGCATTAGAAGCTAAGGATAGGCCCTGGCTTTCTCACAGCTAGTAATATAAGGCTTCCTGGAGCTCTGTAGACACTGGGAGAACTCTGGAAACTGAGTTCTAATGCTTCTGTTCAAGTGTCAAGGACAGGGACATCCTTAGAGCCCTCTTGCACAAGCCTTCCCAGGTCCCCAGTTAGCTGCTTGGTGTGGCAGTGTGGCATGCCTCAGTTCAAGCCCTGGGTGGGGGGGGGTAGAGCAACGGGTCGGCTGTTATTCAGGTCGCTTAAATAGAACTGGAGACAGACTAGCTAGTTCCATTGCCTGGAACCCAATGGGTGGGAGCTGGGCTCTTCACTCATTCATTCAGTTTCCTGTATGTTGGGAATTCCCAGCTCCCAGTTTCAGGGCAAGAGGAAACACTGGCATCTCTTAGCACCGTGAAAAGCCCAGAGGGCTGACTGTTGCACTGGGAAACCTGGGGGACAGTGTCTCCAATGACAGGGTCAGCCAGGGAGGTATCTTGGAGGGGGTAACACCCTGAAAGATAACGGAGGTATTTGGACATGCTAAGGTGGATGTATGGCTTTCATTGTGAGGGAGGGGCTTGCCCTCCATCTTTCCACCTGCTGACTTGTAGTGTGGTTTGGTTGGGATCTTGTCATTTTGAAGTAGGGTGTCACGTAGCCCAGTCTGGCCTCAGACTTGCTGTGTAGTTGAGGATGACTTTGGAATCCTAATCCACCCGCCTTCATCTCCTGAGTGCTGGGATTGTGGGTGTGAATTATATCAACTTTGCCGACTTTGTGCTGTGCTAGGGATCGAACCCAGCCAGGGCTTTGTGCATGTTAAGCAAACTGAGCCATGTCCTCGGATTCCATTACACGTTCTAATGACCTATATTACTCAGCTGTCACTGGCAGCACTGTCACAAATAGAAGTGCACTTGAATGCCACTCTTGATGAAACAGCTCTGGTACGTCCTTTTATACAGAAGCAGAAGTACATAGAGGGGGGTGGCTTTTCTGGACTCAGAGCCTCACCCCCCCACTGGGTACTTCTTCTCCAAAGGACTGTATATGGGGACACTTTGCTTTGTCCTGCAAACATGGACTCAGATAACCCCACAGTCAAGTACTGGGAAATCTCCTAGTTACTCTGGTTCTGCCCCGGGGGAATCCGAGAATCAAGGGAGTTCCTGACCAGCCAGCCCATGGCTGCAGAGTGCAGTGCCTCAGCCCACATTGCCTGGCTCCCATACCCCTCACTGAAGCCACAGTGAGGGGAGACACGCTTGTCATCAGCAGCAAGCACTTCCGAGTCTCACCACGTGCCGGTAGCACCTGCCACATCCTCCCTGCCAGGACTTGAGAGCCTCAAAATGTTCTGATGCATGGAGAGCCTTTTTTTGTACAAGAAGTAAAATTATTTTCCAGCCTGTTGTCAGGCAGCCGTCAAAAGACATGGAAATGAAGGGCTCAGTGAGTCTCTGATAGGAAGTCCCATGGCCAAGGTTGGGTGTAGGGATGCAGACTGTTGGCCATGCAGGTTGTGGAGTGGTGGTTTGGGGCTCATTCAGGGGGTCACTGTGTCTCTGTCTTCCTGAAAACTGATTCCTAGGGTACAGTCTGATTTTTTTCAAGTATGCGTGGACACTGAGTGGTAGCAGACTCTAATGGTACCCACCTTCTGCAGGACGGGAGTTCAGGTAGACAGCTCCATGGTTATGTTTCTAGACTGCTGCTCTCTACCATCTCTACATCGTGTGCTGCCCTGTTCTGCCATCCGGAATAAAACCGGGTTGGTGGAGGGAAAGCTTATAGATGTAAGAGTGTACACTTAGGAGGCTGAGGCAGGAGGAGGGGGAGTTTCAGGCCAGATTGAGCTACGGACTGAGACCCTGTCACTAAAGGCAAAAGAGAAAACCAGAAGGAAATGGCTGCTTGGTGCCCTTGGCTTTTGGACTGTGGTATTGTCACGCCTGTAATGCTGAGGCAGTGGAACCTCCAGGACCCAGGTACCGTGCACAACCTCTGAAAATCTCTAGAGAGTTCTACAGCTGCTCTCAGGGACCCCAGGATGGGGATGCTCCCAGAACATTCCAGAAATCTCAGACCCCACCATGAGAAAATGTACTGTGAGCAAAGGACCTCTAGCAGTCCTAAAGAGAAACAGCTTTTGGATTTCACCTCTCCCTTAATTTTAATTTTTAATTCCCACACTGTAGTTTCTGCTGTCCTTAAGGATGGTATCGGTGGTGCCCAGGGGTCTGCAGTTTGCTACCAGCCTCAGTCAACACCACCACAACTTTCCGCAGAAGCCTGGGTCAGCACTGGGGACCTGGCCCCCCATAGTCAGGAGGGTGAAAGACCCCAGGGAATAGAGTGGGCAGCTTTGTGCTAGGAGAGGATGGCCTGGGCTCGCTGTTTGTTGACAGACTTCTAAGCACAGAGCCACAGCGGTGTAAGCCAGACCATGTCTGCTCACATGGGCTCCTTGTTCACACTGATGTTCATGGCTAATGTCTTGCCAGCTAGGCATGCTGAGAGGTCACTGGCTGTAGTAGCATCATAGAATGAGGGATAAAATAAACACCCTGTGTTTGTTTGTTGTCTGAAGCCAGGAGAGATTCAATGGTAGGGGTGGGGTACAGAGCTAATAGCTCCTTAGGATAGGGATGCCATGACCTTCCTCTGACAGCAAGAATCACCGCATGCAGGTAGAGACCCCTTTGCTGCTGGGGTTATTCAAGGGCAGCACAATAGGAGGACTGTGTCAGAAGTGGCCCACTCCCAGAGCAGGAATTCTCAGGGTATACTATGAGACACCCCCAGTTCCCCACAACCGAGTCTATCACAGACCGAGTACCTAGAATTCTGTCTGTTCAGATCACACAGTCCCCAGCTCACCTGTCTACAGTCCCCCTTGCCACAGCCACAACACAGGGTCACCCCACTCCATGCTTGGCTGCTCTCAGCCTTGTCAGTGAAGGTTCTTTTAGCAGTGGACGATGGTAAATGCAAACTTGTAACTGCTGCAAATGAGTGGCAATGAAAACTTGGCCCTGCATGGACGTGGGGCCTCTGTCACAACCCCTCTGCACCTCTCCCACCACCAAGGCTCAGGGAACATCATGGAAGGAAGAGCAGACAGAATGTATCACGAGAGGATATGTGGAGGCTTGTGAAATACTGTCTTTTGGACATGGCATAGTCGTTGCTCTGTGAACTCCCAGCAGCTGTGGTTGTTGCCTGTATAAGACCTTTACAAGGCCAAGCTAGCCAGAACTGCAGTGTGGATGGGAAGGAGCTCATGAGCCCCCTCCCAGCTGAAGGGCTATTAGCACTGGATGGCTGCTGGGTGAGGGAGACCCATTTTTCTATGAATTTTAACAGGGAAAAGAAAGACCTGATGTTGGATTCCAAGAGAAGATAGTGGGGTCACTGGGGTGAATATGACCAAAATGCATTGTAAAGGGAAAAGAAAAAAAACTGCCTAAAGGTGTCTGAAGAGAGCATCCTTGGTGTGGAATCACAGTGTGTGGGGGTCCTTTGTCACATCATCTTCTGTCTGTAGTGTGGCTATTTCCCCTGGCTGCACAGCACATGCCATCCATTGCTACACCTGTTGCCCTCCTGACCAGCACAGCTCACTCTCCACAGCCTGATGGGATGTGGAATTCAGGCATGGCTCTGGCTGCCTGCCACTGAGGGAGCTGGATAGAGACACTGTTCTGCTTGGTACAATTCCCAGCTCTTCTCCTTGGACAGCCCAGGGCCCTGCACATTTCTGCAGCAGTTTCTACTTGTGAACAAATGCACCCAAAGGAGCAGCTACCTCATGTATGACTGGTGGTAATGGCAGCTAGGGACTTTGTATCTGGGCCATGTGACACTGCTGCCTGGCTGGAATTTGGGAGTTTGGGGTTCTGCTCTAGGGAAGATGGGACAGAGACCTGCTTATCCCTTGGTCTTTTGACATATCTGAGACCCAGTATGGAAAAGAAGATTCTGTCATGTTCTGTCATCTCCTTGATTCAGAGAGGGTATAGCGTGTCCAGGGACGAGGTCTCCTTCCACCCCCACCGAAGGTCAGTGTGAGATGTAGGATCTTGGGGGGGCATGACTGGCACAAAGCCTGGCCTCTGGCTTCACAACACAGTTGTGGACACACACTCTGTATCACACAGTGGCCAAAGAGTTGCCAGAGCAGTGGGTGGCAGGGAAACTTGGCTTGGGTGCAGCTTTGTGGTTTCTGGAAGATATCGATCCCCAACAGATGGAACAAGCACTGAGCATCGCTGGTGTCCCAGGGAGTTCCCAGAGCTCTGGCGAGTCCCCTGAGCCCATGTGCTGAGGGGCATGACTGGCAGGGTCCCTGGCCTGTGATATGGGGCTTCCTGTATTCGTGGACACTGCTGTCACCACCCCAGTCTGGCCTCCAGCCAGTGTTCCATGATGATCTAGAAACCCCCATGTTGAAACTTTCCTACTCTGTCTTTAGTTCATCCCTGAAAGCTGTGTCCTCATGGGTGATACGTGGGCAGAGGTCCTCCTGGAAGCTGCCCAGCCTTGCCCAGAAGGTCCAAGTGGCTGCAGAAGCCACATGCATGATGTTGCAATAAGCACTAGACAGCTGCTCCATCTCTAAGCCAGCACAAGTCTCAGGAGCCGTTTTGATGCCACCTGACTGTGATACAGGGGAGGATGTCACCCGGGCGGTTTTGACATGGCTGACGACCGTGTGGGCCCAATGGAAATGATGTTTAAATGCTCAGCCGACATGAAGCTCACACACAGACACACAGTGAATCAGGCACAGTCTCTCCCTTCCTAGAACCCAGACAACGCCTGGCACAGCGTCGGCCATCCTGAGCATGCTTAGGAAGGAAAGTGCCACTGCTTGGGCATGCCAGCCTGCTCTTCCTTACACCGCCATTTTTGTTGACATAAATTGTGTCAGCCATATGGAATTGAATTCAGTGTTCCAGTTGCTTTTTCCTGCCTCTTCCTTTTCCTTTTCTCTCCCACCCCCCTGGGTTTGGGAAGCTGTTCTCTTAGCAACCGCAGAAGCTCACACTTAATTACCACCCCAGTGGCAGATGCACCCCATGCAAAGTCTGACCCTCACACTCGCTCCTGCTCTGGAAGCACCTTCACCCTGGCATGGACATCATTCCCCACCCTACCCACCTTTGCTTGCTCCCCCTTTCATGCTTTGTTTGCTATACAGATAGAACTTTCTCAAGGCAGCAGTTGGGGAGATCTTCCCTTGCTTTTAGACTTCTGTTGGGGTGTGAATGCCAGAAGCATGTGGGGAAACAGCTCTGAAGGGCTCACTTTTGCCAACTGCCCCCAAACTGGGGTGCTTTATCTCTGACTGCCTGATCAGTTATTATTTCCCATTCCCTCCACCCAAAAAGCAAATGTAAGCAGTAGGAGGCGGAGCCCTGCTTTCCCAGGGTCATTATCAGAATGGGGAGGGCCAGAGAAGTAATGCCATTTGTGTCTGTTTCTTTCAAAGGGAAATAGGTCACTGTCAGGATTCCTGAATCCTGCCATGCCTACCCAGGTGTCAGGGATCTTTTGGTAGCTTGTTTGAAATGTAGATATTTCCCCCTTGACTTTCTTACATCTGCTAGCTGACAAACAGATTTGGCTTCTTCTTTAAAAATGTAAAAAAAAAAGAAGAAGAAAAGAAAAAAGAAAGAAAAGAAAAAAGAAAAAGCACAGCACTTTATATTTAGCCACAGGCGCACGGAGCACCCGGCAGAAGCCGGGTTTCCTTGGATAACTGGGGCTCTGGCTCACAAATGCCTCCCGGTGTCTCCTGGACGCCAGCTCGCGCGCAGTCGCCTGCTCCATGTTAACCCTGCGTGGTGCTGCTTCCCCGATGCCCTGCTTGCTCGCCCAGCAGAGTGGCATTGCTCACATGAGGATCGCCGCCAGAGGTAGCCGGTTCTGAGAGCAGCCTCAGTCTGCGCACAGTTGCTTCCCAGCTGACAGACAGAATATGGGGTGGGCTTTGTCACCAGCACGCTGGGTCTTGCATGCCCAGCGATGCTTGGGGCTGCAGAGCGCCCAGACACCCGCCACTGCTCGCCGGGTCCCAGCCGCGCCAGCTCCGAGGGGCCGGGCTGCGCGCCTAGCCTTCCTGCCCGCCGAGAGGGTTATATAATGAGCGGACTGCTGCCAAAGTCACAGGGAAAATGAAGTCTTTGTTAAATGCCTTCACCAAGAAGGAAGGTAAGGAGAAAGCTGTAGGAAGCGTGGGGTGCCTAGCGAGCAGCTGTGGGTTGCCTCTGTGGGGAGAGGGGACTCGGGTGCCTCCTCAAATTGCTGGTTGTGGTTCATCGCTCAAGGAATAATTGCCCCAGCTTTGTGATTTGGTTTGGCTTTAGCCGGGTCTGGAAGATTAACACAGATGAAGATGCCTTTGTATTTTAGTGTGTTCCTGAGCCACCAGCCTCTGGTGGAACTGCATTCCAGAACATCTCATCCAGAGAGCATGTGCCAGAGGGCATATTGGGAAACTAGGTCCTAGGGAAAATAGAAGAAGTTTTGGCTTTCATCCTCTAGAGCACCTGGAGAATGTGAGCACCTGCTAAGGAGGGTCAGGGCACATGGCTGGGTGCACCCATGGCATCCTCTCCCAGTGCCAGTTGCCAGTTCTGTCTGGCTGTCCCTGGCTGCGAAGCCATGGGGTGCATGAAGAATCCCTCTTTATCATACCTAGTATGAATTTTATTGTGGGGAAGAAAAAACTGTATAAATAAATGCATGTAAGACAGCTAAGAAAATATCCACCCACCTAAGGGCTTGCAGATTGCCTGAAAGAAGGAAACCGTTGGGTGGCATATTAATCATTTTCAGACAGGAAAGAAGCTATTTTTAACACTTTATGAAAAAAAAAATCCTTTGCGTGTATGGTCCCAGTCAGAGAGTTTTGTCAGACGGCAAGCTCTTTCTCTGATGAAACCAGGTTTCCAAAGAGGTGACTTTAAGAAAATTAAGAAGCTCACTTTCCACCCAAGCTCACTGTGAACTAAACACCAGAGATATTTCAGCAGCTGAGAAACTAATTTGATGAGAGGTTTGGCCATTAAGCAAAGCGATTTTCATTAAAACATTCACCCTAATGTCACCTGTGTGGGTCCATTTGACTCACTTGCCTGGTCTTTGGGGTGAAATGTGTATAAATGTCCCGACTGTTTTATTCTATGACCCTGCCTGCATGGCCTCGCCTGCGTGAGGACATCCTACCCCCTCCTTCCTTCGGAATGGAAATAGAATAGACTTGTTTCTTTTTCTAATGAGGCTTACCAAAATTCGCCATGTGGGACTTCGATTTTTAGAACCCATGGATGACATGAATCTCAGAGTGTTAAATAATGCTATCTCTATTCTGTGTTTCTATGGACTTTTCTTTTCTACAGAATTTATCTTCCCAGTGGGCAGGACATCGAGTTCCCTCCCCAAACCACTCACTTTGCCATTAAGGGTGTTAATGCCTTACTGGTTACACAGTCAGGGATGCAATCAACTGTACTGTTAGGGATGGGTGTCTCTACAGATGCACAGTCTCAGGGTATCTGCATGTCCGGATCTTGGAGCTGTGTGATACATTCCAGGTGCCTCACTCAAGGGGTACTCCTGGAAGCTCCAAGGTGCAGGGACCATCTTATCCTCTCCATGTCTGCCAGTCTTTTGGCTTTCACACCAAAAGAGTATGCCAGCCCCCATCTCAGTGATTTACAGATGAGGCCTGCTGGGATACCGGGGTCACCTGTTCTTAAGGCCTTTTAAATCCCTCACCTCTGTAAGTCCCAAGAGGACCACAGACTCCCTGTTGGTAACAATTATAGGCTCCATGGTGAACACTCTGAGATTTCTCAAGGTCCTACTCAGGGTAACGTCATCAGTAAGGTTTCCTTTGTGCCCAGCCAAACACACCTGATAGCCTGACCTGGCTATGATTCTCTTGGAGCTGGGCTTCTGGGGCTCTATGCCTAGCTCTTCAAGAGCACAGGCTCTTGGCTCCAAAGCAGAGACTACCAGCCTTTGGTGCTCCTGGTCTGTCTCTGGCCAGCCCTGTGAGTCACATGCTGGAGAAACTGGGAGTGAGATAGCACATAGCTTGGCTGAGCATCTTCCCCCATCAAAAGCTTGCAGAGGAAGCAGGTTGCACGAGACATGCCTCTGTCCACTGGAGGGATGAGGACTCCTTTTATAAGTCAAATGACCCCAAGCTCAACAGCTTTTTCCCCTGCCATATGGCTTCCCGCTTGGCATCTAGTTCTGATTCTTAGGACAGAGAAGTGTCTTGAATCACAACTGATCTGAAAGAGCACTCTCAGAGCCACCTCTGTCCCCGTGAACTATGCTGGGGCTACCTCTGTCCCTAGAAGGCCTGCCCAGGCCACTCAGTCCCCATGAGCAGTGTTGATGCTACCTCTGCCCCTGTGGGTTCTTTCAGTGCCACCTTTATCCTTGTGAGTTTTGCTGGGGTCACCTCTTGAGCTATGCCTGGGCCATCTCTGTCCCCATGAGTTCCTCTAGGGATACCTCTCTCCCTGTGAATTGTGCATAGGCCGGGGCCACCTCTGTTCCTGTGAGCTCTGCAGGGCCATCTCTGACCCCGTAAAGTCTGCCAGAGCCATTCTGTTCCCATTAACTGTGCCTGAACTACTTATTCTAGTACTACTTATATCCTCATAATTCTGATGTCCAGATGAGTAGAAGGCTGTGGACTCTGTGATGGAGCAGAAATATTAGCTTTCTATGAGGTGCCCACCTCTGACTTCTGACCTTGGGCAGCTGATACCATAGGCTGTCCTAAACTGTGGTGTTCTGCTTCTCCTTTGATGTCAGGGTTCTTACCCAGGTCAGTTCCCGTGGAAGCCCTGGTTCTCTGGCTTCACAGGGTCCTGTCTGCAAAACGGAGCCCTAGCCTTGGGCAACACAGGCTTTAAGGATGTGGGGCAGAAATGCTGTAGCAAGGCTTCCCTGGGCATCAAGAGGCTAGGAGATGCAGTGTCTCTGGCCATCAAGGTGAGGACAGCTACTGTCACTGTCATTGTAGCCTGGAGGGCCACTCCTGAGAGACTCTGTAGAGATTGAGTTCTTTTATTGGCCAAGCAGCTGAATGCTCTGGGTGACTTCAGCGTGAACACCATCCCTTGAGGTGCCCAGGTTTGCTTTAGCTGAGTCCCTGGGTGTGTTGGGCTCGGGAGTATGAGGACCCAGCTCTGTCTAGACCTTTTCATGAGACGCTCAGTGAAGTGGGGCCACCTGCTACTGCTGCCTGGTGCTAGGCCCCACTTGCTGGGAGGAGAAAGGGAGGATTCTGAGGTGTTGTGGGTTCCTTTACCTAAGTAATGGGGGTGGGGAGAAGTGACTGGCTTCCCTTGCGGAGAAAGCCGTGACCAAGGCTGTGGGCCTGAGTGGCTCATAAAAATGAAATGCCCCTTAGTCCCCATCCTGGATGCTGAATGCCCAAGATTAAAGTGACACAGGGCTGATTCCCTGAGGTCTGTCTGTGACTTACAGATGTCTTCTCTGTATCTTTATGTCATCCTCTGTGTGTCAGGATCCTAATCTCTGGATTCTGATGATTGCCATCACATGAGGTCATCCTAGTGACCCATTTTAATGTAGTCACCCCTGTAAAGGACTTCTTTCCACAAGCGGTCACATCCTAAAGTCCTGGTTTATACCCTAGTGTATGAACTTTGGACACACAGCTCTGCCCATTGCAGAGGTTTAGTCCTGATCCATGTAGTGTCCTAATGCTTAGTGACATGGGGAAGCCCGTCCTTACCTGTGTCATGGCTGTGTCTTCCTGCTGAAGGCATGGGCTGGCCCGATGGAAGGCCTGAGTCCCTTCCATCGAGGTCCTGGCTTGAGTTTCCATGTGTCTCAGTGTTCCTCTGCATTCATGTTGGGGGTGAGTCAGGCTTTGGGGAGCCCAGCAGCAGATCTTGCATCAAGCCTTCAGACCCATCACCGGTTTGCATGGGGGCTTGGATGCATGCAGACCTGGCCTCCCTGTGTCCCTATTCCCTGGCATTACTCATCTGCCTCTCTCTTTCTCTCCTCAACCCAGTGCCCTTCCGAGAGGCCCCAGCTTATTCCAACCGCAGGCGGCGGCCCCCCAATACATTGGCTGCCCCCAGAGTTCTTCTGCGTTCCAATAGCGACAACAACCTCCATGCTGGTGCACCAGAATGGGCTGTCTGTTCTGCAGCCACCTCCCACCGAAGCCTCTCACCCCAGCTGCTGCAGCAGACACCCAGCAAGCCCGATGGAGCCACGAAGAGCCTTGGAAGCTATGTCCCTGGGCCCCGCAGTCGCTCCCCCTCACTCAACAGGCTCGGTGGCACTGGCGAGGATGGCAAGAGGCCACAGCCACATTGGCATGTGGGGTAAGGAGAAGCTGGGTAATGGGCATGGGCTCCCATGGGAGACAGTTAGCCATGCATGTTTCTCAAGTCAGGCTACCCCAGAAAACACCAAGGCTGTACTCTGCTCTCTGAGCCTAGGGGCTCTCTGCTTAGCCTGGTACCCTTAATGGCTATTCTTCAGCATGGGTGAGGACGCTGAGCTGTGCAGGGGCCTTATGTCCTTTCCAATGCCTTGACTCCTTGGTTCTTGAAGTGAAATGGCTTAGGGAACCAGGATAGAGAGTACAGTCTGTGGTGCCATACAGCCTGAAGTACAATCTGTTCAGCATAGCAGGGGCTCAGAGTCCCTCCACCCACCTCTGAAGCAAACTAGAATGGGGCAGGCTAAGGGACCAGTCAGGGTTTCACAGCCTGGACCTTCCGTAGGAAAGGGGCTTCCAACCTACACAGCCAGGAGGGTCCCTGCATCTCTATGTCTAGCTCTCAGACATACCTCTACCTTCCCAAGTTTCTTAGCCAAGAGAAGAGACTCTCGGGATTCATCTCATATGGAAACCTTGAGGCCATGTTTGGTGGCCATCAGAGAGATTCAAGACAGCACAAATGGATCTTCTGGCTTCCTGTGATCCCAGTGGCAGGTAGTGGAGGATGACGGGATGCCAACAGGCACCTGCCGTGGTCCTGTCTTCACTAGAGGATTCTGTTCTCCTTTCCCTAGTATCTTTTGTCTCCCTTTCCTCAGTCTCTTCTCTTTTGATTTTCTTCACCCTATCCTACCTAGCACAGTCTGACCCAGAAAGAGTGGGAAGCGGTGTGCTTGTCCACAGTCTCTGCCCTGGGCCTACATAGCACACGTCTTTGTGCTCACCTCTCCAGAGACGGCACCCTCTAGTGGCACCCAGAAGCACAGCTGAGTCACAATCCTGAGCTCATCCTGGAGATTTGTATTTACCCTATGGAAACCCTGGGAGGTGGGTGGGGCAGCCCAGCACTTCCAGGCCTCTCTCAGCTGCCCAGGTGTGGAAGAGTGCTTAACATCACAGGCTGATCTAGCTGTGCTCATCACAGGGACATTCCACTACTGTCTTTCCTGTCCTGAGTGACTTTTGCTTTGGTAGGGAGAAAGGCCTGGTGCTGGTGAGACCACTGGGGAGACAGTGGTATCCTTGGCCCATCACCAGTTGTATTCATCTGGGTCAGGTTGCCTTTCCCAAGTCCCACCCATCTCTGGGGTTTCAGGTCGTGAAGTGAGGATAGTGACATTGACATCACCATCTATTCTCCTAACAAACACCAGTTCGTCAATTGGTATCAGGAAGGACACCCTCTTGAGACAAGGATCTCACATTGCAGAGCAAGGTGCTCAGAGACCATAAAACATTCTAGGTGAGCCATGGACTTCAGAGCACACAGGACAGTCTAGTATTTCTCCTGTAGGCCCTAGTAGATTCTGGGGTAACCACTTTGTCCATCCCAGCCTATCAGACACGGGTGTGAAGGTGACAGTCAGATTGCCCTGTGGCTCTGGCCTGTTTCTACCCATATGTTATCCCTCTGGATCCATAGGAACATGGGGATCTGCACACTAAATTCTGCCCTCAGTAGAGCAGAGACATTGTGACCTCAGTGACGAGGGAAAAGGGCTCCCTCCCCTGCTTTGCATTCCTGATCCCTGGGCTGCTCCAACAGAAATGAGAGGAGAGGGAGAGGGACGGAAAGGGAATGAGGGAGGGGGAAATGAGGGAGGGAGGATGAAGGAGAGAGGAGAGGAGAGGAGAGAGAGAGAGAGAGAGAGAGAGAGAGAGAGAG
>LOJH01000117.1:0-11780 GCA_001685095.1 Ellobius talpinus | reverse complement strand
GATAGATAGATAGATAGATAGATAGATAGATAGATGATAGACAGATAGATGGATCCATAAATCCCCAAGATGTGGCTGACAAGGCAAGGAGAGGATATGCAAGGAGGTGATGCTAAGGTCGTGCCCTGTCCTCTATCTCCACCTGACCCTTGGCATCATTTTGGTCACATAGCCCACTCAGGTACCTCTGCCTCCAGAATTCTGTAATGACTGCATCCACGGTTATGATTTAGAAAACCCTGAGCTACATGCAGTCTTCCACCTCCCCCAGTGTCCACAGAGCCCAGGCATGTCTCCAGGCCCTGCACCCATTCTTTAAGAAGTCAGGAGGCCTGACCCTTTTTTTCCTCTTTGTTTTACATGGATTAAGGGTAGATCCCGGCTTTGGGGCAGGCAGGCCCTGAACATTCAGTCCCCATCCATTCTCACCAGCATTGTAAGTGAGATCCTAAATTTAATGCACCACAGCCCCAATTTCAAGTCTGTAGACGGAGTCCCTCAACCAGGGTCCAGTGGCTGGATCCCATGGTGATTCTAGTTGGAAAAGTAATAACCCATGGGTTATTGACCAGATAAAGTAAGAAGTACAATTAAATATAACAGATCACACCTTTGTAGTCCTTTAAGAGTACCCCAAACCACATGGCCTGTATACACATGGGCAAAAGGCATAAAAGGCAGCTGGGAAGACAGTCTCAATAAGGGATTGCTTAGGTAGGGCTGGGTAGGCGTGCCTGTGAGGAATGTCTTCTCACTGTTTTATTTAATGTGGGGAGACACAGGTGGCACTATTCCCTAGGCTTGGGGTCCCAGGCTGTATGAGAGAGGAGAAAACTGGCTGTGTTCATTTCTCTAAGCTCTTGACTAGATGGGTTGTGCTAGCTGTTTGAAGCTCCTGTCTTGATTTCCCTGCAGTACTAGACTGTGACCCAGAATCGCAAACCATATCAACCCTCCTTTTCCCATGTTGCTTTCTTGTCAGAGTGTTTTATCACACGACAGAACTGAAACTAGGATAGAAATTCACCTTTGCTAATCAAAGAGCATCCTGTCAGCTTCGAGAAATTCCCCGCAAGGCCGTTTTCCTGGTCCTTGTGTTAAGTGGCTCCTTCCTTTCCTTGCACGAAGCTCAAAGCCACTCCTGTGTGTTTGGAGGCCACAGCATCTGTAGGTTCAGAGACCAGAGCTGGGGATTTGGGGTCCTATTCTTGTTTTGGAACCCTCTCCTATGCTTTAAATGCTTACTCTTTTCCCTTGGTCAGTACCCTCTTGGAAGGTTCCAGCACTGTGAAGGTGCTACCTTCCTGGCATTAAAGCTCTGGGATCTTGTCCTGACATCCCAGCATGTTTCTTTATGTGGTCAGGTTTGTGTCCAAAAAAGTGACAGGAAGCCACCTTGAGGTAATCCCTGCTTAGGACGTGGGTGAGCACCTGTCCCCAGCATGTGACAGTCAGTCCATCACCCGTTGGAATTCGCTATGCCTCATGGTGAGGACTCCACAGATTGCCTCACGTGCGGACCCTCACCCTCTGCATCCCATTGTTGGTAAAGAGTAAGACTTCTTGCTATTGGGGGGAAATGGTCCTGGAACATGAATTCATGACGTAAGAAAGTGGCCAGAAGGATGTCCATGGTCATAAGCATGTTTGGTGGAAGATTCCACGTGTGTCCTAACCAGTGTGACCAATGCTCACAGTGAATTGGAAAGACATGGTGAGGGCTTCCCCGATGGCAGCACCTCACTTGCTTTCATTACTGTAGTAAGACCCTCACAAGATTTCCTGTCTTCTCTAGTGTCTGTACCCAGCTCTGTGGTCACAACATCCTGAAGTCATTCTCACCGTGCATCTCCAGAACCTTCCATGTTCTCTGTGAACCACTGACACTCCCTCTTACTGTCTATCTCTATGGATCTCACAGTGGGGACCACATAGGGATGGAATCACACAGCTTATGGTCTTGTGTGACTGCCTTTGCCAAGCATCATGTCCCCAGGGTTCATCCCTGTTGTGGCACATGTCAGAACATCCTTTTACTGACTGAGTAATGTTCAATTGCGTGGGTGGTTGTGTGCTTTCATCAAGCATCCATCTGTAGACACCTGGGCTGTGGATGATGCTGCAAGGGACACGAGGTGCCAATGTTCCTTTGAGACCCTGCTTTACGTTCTTGGGGATGTACCCAGCAGTACAACCAATGGTTCTTCTTGAGTCTTTTCAGCACAGACGCCATCCCAGGCCCACATCTGTCATTGCTATCTGGTCGCACAGGTACCAGCAGGGCCACTCTTAGCCCAGTGTTTATAGATTGCATTGGCTGTGGTTGACAAAGTGTGACTTTCTTCTCTTTTATTCCTTGCTGCCTGATTCAGGTCACCCTTCACTCCTGGTGCCAACAAGGACTCCCTCTCAACCTTTGAGTACCCAGGGCCCAGGAGGAAGCTGTATAGTGCGGTGCCCGGGAGACTCTTCGTCGCCATCAAGCCATACCAACCCCAAGTCGACGGCGAGATCCCCCTTCATCGAGGTGACAGAGTCAAAGGTCAGTCTTCATCTTCTGTTTCTGGGGAAGGCAGGGCCTCTCTGCCTCTGTGAAACAAGGTGGCAAGTCTTCTGAAGTCAGGGCAGAAGCCAAGGCATCAGTTCAGCAGGGTCTGCTATGGGAAATGTGGACTCTTGGGAGGGCAGAGTGACTCTCACTGGTCCCTGTCATTCAGTGCCCCCAGTACTGGGTCTTTAGGGATGGAAGATGCCCACACACTCCTGGGTCCATAGTAGGAAGTACAGGGAAGAGCCAAGCTGGGGCCCAGTGAGTCAAGCTTCTTTCCAGCCTGAAAACCCCATGAGAAAGTGGGATTGGGGCAGCCCGTGGCATAGGCGTAGGTTTGATGAGCAGAGGAAATCAACCAGGTTAAAGGAATTCTCCAGACAAAATTCTGAGGACTTTTGTGAACAAGCTGAGGAGCCCAACGTTCTCCCAGGAGTCCTAGGGATCTGGTGATCGCTCCCGTACAGGCGAGGGGAGTCTATGAAGCACAACAGGAAAGCGTGTATAATGGTAAAGTGTGGAGCGAGGAGGTGGGTGGTGACTTGAAAGCCTGTGGCTGAAGGTCACAGAAGGACCTGGAGAAGAGGCAAGTGGGGACTTCAGGGGCCACATAGCAGAAGATAAAACTCACAGGTGGAGCAAGAAGGACCTTTCATTTGCTCAACAGGCCCAGGCCCCTATACTGGACACAAGGTGAAATAGAGGTGGCAGATGGCTTCTGACCCTGCCCTCCCCACCTGGTCATTGTTCAGTCCACAGCAAATGATACATAATCTCTTTGGCCTGTGAACTCACCTGGGGCTACTGTGAGGTTCTGGGGAGTTCTGGAGAGTGTGTACCCCATTCTTTCCCAGCCTGGGCACTCAGCTTCCATGCCTCTGTGTCTCTAACAAGTCCCTAGTGCCCTGTTCACTTCTCCTTCAAGTTCACTTACTCTTTCCTCCGAAGCCCCCTTTCCCTATCTCGTTCCTCCTGTGAGGTTCATAATTTCAAAAATGATGTTTTCTGCACTTTTTGAGCATGAGCTTTAAATTGCTTCTTTCTCATTGTGGTGCCTTCTTAGGACTCTGCTGGGGTTTCTATTCATTGGCTGTATGTGTTGTTTTACAACAGCAGCACCATGGCTTGACGTGCACATGGCGTTAAAGATCCCAGTGTGATCATTCCATCAGCAAGCACATGCAGGATGTCTACACTCCCCCACCCCCCACTCGCTTTTGCCTTTCTCTCAAGGACGTGCTTTGTTCTCCTCATTCATGTACCCAGTAACTCTCATTTGTGTGCTGGACGTCAGCCCTTTCCCTGGCATGGACTGTCCTCACTGTCTTCAGGGTCTAGTTCCAGTTCCAACTTTCTGGTCCTTCCCAGTTCTTACACTGTGGGCTTTTCTCTACACTGCTGGCCTCATTGTGGGACTCTGCCCTGCCCAATATGGAGCTGGGGATATAGGGACTCTGGTAAAGCTCCCTTCCTGCTCTTAAAGCGAGGGAGCATCCCTCTAGACTCCGAGTGCCTCTGCAAGGGCTAGGCCCTCCTGATGGTGGTTGTTTGCATTATTAGGCTTTGGAATTGTTCTCTACTCTGGGGTCTAATAGAATCCTTGTTCACTGTGCCCATAAGGTCCCTGGACTGTGCCAATGTGGTTTAATGCAAGAATTAAAGTCTTCATGTGGGCTATGGTTCTAAATTTCAGCAGTACCACCCACCATGGGCCAGGCCCTTATCCTATACAAGTCGGTGATGTGGGTTGATCTTACAACAGGCACATGGTGTGTCAGACTCACCAGCAATACACGGGATGCAAACTTTGCAGGTGCAGTATGCTGGCTGCTGGGCAAGTGGCTCCTTGACAACTTCATCTGTAGTGTTCACTCAGGTCCACCACAAATGGTACTTAGAGCATCCTTGCTGGGGCTGGGGCTCCAGCTGTAAAGTGTTTGCTGAGCAAGCAGAAGGACTTGAGTTCAGGTCCCTGGTCCCCATGTAAAAAGCCAGGTATAGCAGCATACACCTGAAATCCCAGCTCTTGAGGAACAGAGACAGGTAGATCCTGGTGCCCCTGGCCAATCAGTCTAATAGGATTGGGGAGCCCCAGGTTTCATGAGAGACCTTGTCTCAAAAAGTACTGCGGGAAGGTGAATGAAGAAGACAACTCATGTTAACCACACAACCAGACATACACTTCGTGCACAAGTGCCCATCTGTATGAACACCACACACACACCCTTACAGTGTGACCCTCCCTGGACTAGAGTCTACTTCTAACCCTATCGACATAGCAGGTACATAAAAAGCTGTAGCTCTGGATAGATGCTGTTCACATCAGTACTGTGGCCTCTCGAGACACAGCCCCTGACTTTGCAGATTGTAGAAGATCATTGTAGAGATGCAGTGGGGGGCTTCCATCTAAGCTGGTAGTGTCACTAGCTCCACGGCTTGTGTGACCCTTAGATCACTTATGTGGATCTGGCAGAGTTAGGCCAGAGGCCCATGAAGACCTCCCAGCACCTCTGTCCGGCAAGCCTGTCCTCCCCAGCCTGTGCCTCTCGTGGCCATTCTCTCAAGTACAAAGCAGCTGGAGCCATTGCCAGATATGGCAATGTTTGGAGTAAACAGGTCCTTGGCACTTCCCCCAACTTGTTCATCATTGCCTGGGTAGCACTGGGAGCCAGCTGGATACAGCCCCTGCTGGTCCTGGACAGGCAGCCTCAAGGCAGCAGCACCAGCTGTCCAGGAGGTCAGGGTGACTGAACATCCAAGCTAAATCCAAGCTGAAGGGGGCATATGTGTGGATTGGGCCTGGATGTGTCCCAGTCACCCTTTGGGTCCTCATTTCTCCATGCTCCTAGCTGGTTTTCACACCCAGGCAAGGCTAGGAGGGGAACTCCCACCCCTGCACATCTGTAGAGAGGAGCCTCCTGTGGTGGCTGTTGTCTGAATAGTGAGACTGGACCTGTAGAAAGTGCTCCCACCAGTGACTTAAAGGACTGTGCTGAGGTAGATGTAGGGTTAGAACGGTCCTTCCTTCTAGAAGGTTCTGGGTGCTAAGTACCCCCTTCCTCAGGAGGGGTGACTGGCATGCAGTGTCATCATCTTGCCCTCTTTCTGGTCAGAAGTGCTGGCTCTTCCCTGACCTCTTCCAGGGCCTTTAGAGGCAACTGTTCCTTGCCTTCCCAGTCTGCTTGCTGTCTGTCCCCAGGTCTGGCCTAGATGAAACTCTTCTGCCCAAGTTCATTACTCCTAGCCCAATGCAATTTCTTTGTCTGCTGTGTGGAGGAGACTCCCTCATCTATACATATCGCCTTAAACAAGGAGAACACACTTTGCTGTTCTGAAATAAGTCATTGATTCACAAGGAAGCCAAGCCTGACTGCCTCTTTATTAGGCAAGGTGTGCCTGATTCCACGCAGACACACCCATTTCCATAAGACACGCCTTCACAGACACACCCCCTTCCATAAGACACGCCCTCACAGGCACACCCCCTGCCATAAGACACGCCCTCACAGGCACACCCCCTTCCATAAGACACACCCTCACAGGCACATCCCCTTCCATAAGACACGCCCTCACAGACACACCCACTTCCATAAGACACGCCTTCACAGACACACCCTCTTCCATAAGACACGCCTTCACAAGCACATCACTCTTACATGGACATGTCTATTCCCACACAGGTGTGTATCTTACCTGACTCTCCTGGCATCCTGTAGTTTCCTTGTCCCCTATGTCACTAAAATGCCCCAGAGAGCAGAGCTAGTACATCCTAAAGTGCCAGAGGTGCCTGTCAACCTCTGTATGCACCTGCTTGT
The DNA here is from genome assembly GCA_001685095.1 of Ellobius talpinus. NCBI lineage: Eukaryota > Metazoa > Chordata > Mammalia > Rodentia > Cricetidae > Ellobius > Ellobius talpinus. The sequence goes on along the minus strand of LOJH01000117.1, from coordinate 5,417 downwards.
ACTCACTGGACTTTTGCTTTTTCTGTGGGCCTCATCCTGTGTGCCATAGCCAGACTGTGCTTGAGGGGAATCACCAGCACAGCTAAATTCAGGGTTCCTCCATAACAAGCAGTGGGACCATGAGCTAAATAGTGAGGAAACTGAGGCACGTAGTGATTAAACAAGCCATCCCACATATGGCACAGGTAAGGTGTGGCATGGCAAAAGAGGATGCCAGTCTGACCTTAGCATCTCACTTCTTGCTGAGTGCTTTGAAGCATCAGGGTTGGCACACTGAAGGCTCTGAGGTATGCTCATGAGGGTGTCTTCATAGGTCTCACTGCACAACCTAGCTCCTCCACCCAGTGCCACACCCCAAGATGATGTCCTTGGGTCCAGAGCTGGGAGGCTAAGCTGACTATCCTCTAGCTGAGCTGTGTGGAGGGCAGAGGCTACATCCATGAGTCCACACTTCAAGGAAATTGCTTCAAGCAAACATGATGGTATCAGTCAGCATGGAAATAGCTTGTCTCTTTTATTTGGGTCATTTCCTCAGATTACTGGACAAGAATTTACAGTCAGAGTTTGCTGTTCTGTTTCTTTCAAATCTGCAGCCTGGGCAGATCTTTATCTGCCATTTAAGGTCAGAATAATGAGGAAGAAATGCTTGTGCTGGGAACTCTGTTTCTCCACGTCAGGGCCTGGAGTCTCAAATAATTTCAAGGCAGATTAAGATGTATAGACAGGATAGCAAGCTCCTTCACATAACCATGTCCAGACAACACTTATCTGTTCTGAACAGGTCATCCCAGCTTTGCCTTCATAACTGAAATCTTTGTTCTAATGGAGCTAGAAGGTACTGTGAGGTCCTTGGAACCCTGCCCCAGTACCTGGTACACATGGGTATGTACACACACACACACACACACACACACACACACTCAAAGAAGGAAATAAGATAGGGCTTCACTCTCCCCCATCACCCAGCAGATGGGAGGGATTCATGGGCTCGGCTGCCCCATCCCTTGGCACTGTGTTCTTTGATGGCTACTCACCTGCCAAGCGGCTGGCAGTACAAGCCTTCACTCACTCTACCTGTTGTCTGGTGTCTCATTGCTTAGTCCCTTATGTCCCCATTACTGATGTCTTTCTCCTTTCTGTTACCTCTAGTTCTGAGCATCGGCGAGGGTGGCTTCTGGGAAGGCAGCGCCCGTGGCCATATCGGGTGGTTCCCTGCTGAGTGTGTGGAGGAGGTGCAGTGCAAACCGCGGGACAGCCAGGCAGGTAAGGCGGCCTCACAGGGCCAGCCCTAATCATGGGGGCTGCTTGGCCAGAGTGTGTGGCAAGGGCGTGGCTGTGGCTACACTGTGGAAGGCCAGGTTACAAACCCAAGGCTTCTCTGTATCCTTGCAAATGGCTTGGCTGGTTCCATTTTAGTGGGTGTCATCTAAACAGAACCACTGGACAGGCTGGTGTGCAGGGTCTGTTAAAGAGCAGTCACTTGCATATCCGGTGCAAACCTGGAGCATGAACTTGGAGTGTATGTCCTTGTCACCTTCAGGAGACTCTGGGGTTGAGTGAATGTCTTTTTTTCTGCCTCCAGACTGGGTATTAAAACACAGGTCACTTCCTACTAATGAGCAGCGCTTTCCAGACCTTCCCCAGATGATACCATACAATGTTCACAGCCAAAGCTGTCCTGGCATCATGCGTTAGAGCCGTTCCTCAAACCTGCCTGGCTGAAAAACCTTGCTCTGGTAGAAAAGGATTGCTTGCTCTGATCACGATGCCAGTGGTCACTTATATGAAAAGGCCTGGGAGAAGCAGAGATACCTGAATCTTGGACAAAGTAGACTCCCTGGTGACTTGTCACCTATAAGATGTTCTCCAATGGTGGCCACATGGCCTCTGCAGATATTGTGTTGTCTGTGTGGCCCCTGAACTTGGCTCAAATGTGCCAAGTATTTAGAGGTTCCCTGTCTGATACTCCACAGGGAACCCCTGGGTCCTGGTCAGGCTGCCTGGGCCAGGGAGGTTCTAGGAACACATGCTGTGTGAAGCGCCCCCTGCCTTTGGGCTCCTTCAAGCCTGCCTGGCTTTGGAGAGTCTGTTGGTTACTCAGAAAGCTTTTCTCTGAGAACTTTGCCTTGAGTCAGTAGTGTCCATGTGTCCTAAGCCTCTCTCTGTGGGGCTGCTCAAGAGCAATTGCTAGGTTGTATTCTGTATTATCTGACACTGGACCTGTCCCAGACCCTTTTGTTTGCTTGCTTATGTTTTTGTTGTTGAGATAGTCTCACGTAGCCCAGGCTGGCCTCTAATTCCCCATTTGGCTAGGACGATCTCGAACTTCGGATCCTCCTGTCTCCTCTTCTTATGTGCTGGGGCAATAGGTATACACTACCAGGGTTATATGGGGTTGGGAATGGAGAGTTGGACTCAAGGCTTCATGCATGCTAAGCAAGCTCTCTATCCACTGAGCTACATCCCCAGCCAGACTGTGGAACACAAGACTGGAAGTGATGTAGTATGGGGTGGCGGATAGGCAGTCAGTTAGCAGGTGGCAGGACCACATTTAGCTGGATGGGGCCATGAGAATACTACTCACCAGATAGCAACTAACCTGTCCTAATGCCTAACCTCCATTCAACCTGCTCTGGCCCCACCTTCCTCCTCCTGCAAAGCAGGCTGTCCTGCCCCATCTATGACCTTGTCTTCACTGCCTATCTCCTTGGGCCCCTGCTGTTTGGAGTGAGGACATCCCTTCCTCCCCTCCCATGCTCACCCTCAGAGCCAATGGGTCACTCCAACCTCTGCTTTTCATTGGAAATGCTGGCCGAGCTACACCTGAACAGGGCAGTCCTAGGGGTCACAGGAGGGGTCACTGGGCAATCCTACTTTCTTCATCTTTTGGAGAATAGTGGCTTAGAGTAGGCTGGAAGGTGAAGAGCAGCCTTCCCTACCTACCTGCCTGGGAGAGATTACAGCCTCTTTGGGCCCCACAGGCAGTGTCCCCAGACAGAGCAGATTGATACTCGTCCCATAGTAGGTACTTTTGGGATGATGAGGGGATTTCTTGTTGGGCTCCATGTTCCTGCTCAGATCCATGCAGTGGTATCCTTGGTCAAACAGAGTTGTGTGCCTGGGTTGGTGCTGGCTCCAAGGTCCCCCTGAGGACCTCACATTCTGGTCTGTCTGGAAGCACAGAGTGGATCTTGGCACTGCCCAAGCTATGTCATGGAGCAGTGATGTCTTGTGAGTCTGTGTCACCTGTTCCTGAGTGCCACCACCTCCAGGTCTCACGAAGTATGGGAAGAGTTAAATCACATAGCTTCCTTCCTGTTAAGATCTGTCAGTGGCACGAATCCATCCCCTTGCTGTGTGGAAGTCAGGAGACTCAGGGGGCTCACCTGGCTTCAATAAAAACATCAGTGTGGTTGACTCCTTCCGGAATCCCTCAGGGGAGAGGATCTGTTTTCCCACTTTCTGGGTTCTCGAGGCTACATCCTTAGCTGTGGCTTCTTTTCACTTCTGAGGCAGCAGCTGTGGGTGGGGCCACTCTCTGGCTGCATCTCTCAGACACACGCTCACTGCCTCCCTGTCACCTTTAGGGCCTAGCAGGCAAGGTCCAAACTGCCTAATAGGCTGCTCCAAATCCATCTGCAACCTCAGTTGCCTGTTAAGTGTCTGTGTGTCAATAGGGTGACATCTCAAGTTCTGGGAGTTAGGTCATGGGCATCTTTTGGGTGGGCGAGGAGCATCCTTCTCTCCAAGGCTATTGGCAAGTGTGACCGAAATCACCTTTTTGTAGCATTGTAGGCCACGAATTCTGCCAGCATCCTTTGGAGAGTGGAGGATAGGGACAGTGCTCATGGGAATGGAACCAGGCTGGGCTTCCAGGTTGGGAGAATGCAGATAAGCATGGCTTCTGTTTGGCCTGTGTCTCCTAAGGCTGTGACTATTTTTCTAGTAATTTCTTTTGTAGTTGAGCATACATACAGTAATATACATGGAGCCTGGAAAGGGTTCAGTATGTTCTGACCTGCACAATCCCAAGTCTCTTGCTGCAATAGAGATGTGTGTTTTCCTCAGCTTTCTAGCTTATATCCAAACTGTCCCCTCACAGGTCTAGATTGTCTCCCCCAGAAGTCTAGACTGCCCTCCCAAAGAGCTCTACGCTGTCTCCCACAGAGGTCTAGACTGCCCCCACAGAAGTCTAGGCTGTCTCCAAAAGAGGTCTAGACTGTCCACCCACAGAGTTCTAGACTGTCCCCCCAGAGATTTAGACTGTCTCCCACAGAGGTCTAGAACTGCCCCCACAGAGTTCTAGACTGTCCACCCACAGAGTTCTAGACTATACACCCACAGTTCTAAGCTGTCAACCCACAGGGCTCTAGACTGTCTGCCCACAAAGTTCTAGACTGTCCCTACCATAGAGTTCTTGTGCTCAAGACTCAGCCTCAACCTATGATGCTCTAATTGGGAAACCCTAGAACCTTTAGGATGTGGAGGAGGAGGGCTAGGTGGGAAGAAGTAAGGTCATTGTGGAGGCATGGCCTCTGACAGAAATTTTGGGGCCCCACCCCTTAATCTCTCTTTCCTTCCTGGCTACCATGAGGTAAACAGACTCCCCTATGACGTGCTGTGTAGCCACAGACCCAAAGCAACAGGGACAAGTGAGCAAGAGCCGAATCCTCTGGCTGTAAATCTTCCCTCCTTATAGACTGATTCGCTCATGAGTTTTGTCACAGTGACTGAATGTTCTCCCTGGCAGCTGTCTCCCTCCCATCCCATCAGAAGCAAGCAGTTTCCTGAATCCTGTCATTAGGCAGGAGTTGTGTCTGTTGCTGGATTCCTGGCCTAGTCTGGACTTACTCATCCAGCCGGTGTCTGCAGTGTCGCGTTGTGGTCGCTTGCGTGTTGCTGTGTAGCATTCCCTTATTTATCATTTTCTGTGCGCGCACAGGGTTCTCTGCCTTCCTGAAGATCGCTGATTGGCTCCCCTGTGTAGGCTGCTGTAAGTTAAGCTGCTGGGCGCATTACCATACAAGTCTCACTGTAGATGTCTGGTCTCACTTCTCCTTGCTTTCCTGGGTGACAACCTGCTAGGTCACAAGATAGGATCATGGTTAGTTTCATAGGAAACTGTTATATGTGGCTGAGGAAGTAACTCAGTCAGTGTAGCATGTTCTGTGTGGACCTGATTTCCATCCCTAGAACCCACGAAACAACACCTGTAATCGCAGCACCGAGGAGGCAAAGACAGAGGATCGTTGGCTAGACAGTATAGTTCAGTGGGCGAGTTCCAGGCCAGTGAGAGACTGCTTCAAAAGCCAGGCGGATAGCATTGCTGAGGATAACACTGGAAGTTGTCTTCTGGCCCCTCCATGCATGTGCACTTGGGTACCCCCTGTAGAGATGTATATATGCACACACAAATA
>LOJH01000116.1:98849-119778 GCA_001685095.1 Ellobius talpinus | reverse complement strand
CCGCCTGCCTCTGCCTCCCGAGTGCTGGGATTAAAGGCGTGCACCACCACAGCCTGGCGAAGCTTTTGAGCCTGTTTTTGAGGCTTTTGAGGTCTTTTGAGGCTGTTTCGACACGTTGGCTCCAAGCCCGAGTGCTCAAGTAGGTGTTGACTTAGTCGTCTTTTCTGTTGCTGTGTTAAACACCGTGACCAAAAGCAAGGTGAAGATTTTATTTGACTTCGGCTTCCACGTCACCGAAAGAAGTCAGAGCAGGAACCTGGAGACAGGAGCCAAGGCATAAGTCATGGCAGAACGCTGATAACTGCCTTGCTCTTCCTAGCTTGTTTTGTTCGGTGTTTCATACACACCAGGACCACCTACCCAGGGACAGCCATGCATGGTGGGTGGGGCCCTTCCGCACCAATCATCAATCAAGCCCTGGTGTCCACCCTGTAGGACTGGTGGGAGGCAGGATAACTGGGTCAAAAAGAGAGCAGGCTCCTGTAACCAAGATCCCCTCTTGCTACTTATAGGGAAATGTCCCATTGCAGCCAAGTGCCCGCCTATCTATGTCAGAGAAGAATGGTATGCAGATCCTGGAAATCCATGAGGTCACTCAGGATGACTTGGGCACATACACGTGCATGGCGGTGAATGGGTCAGGGAAAGCCTCCATGTCAGCCGAGCTCTCCATCCCAGGTATTGGGCGGGTGGCTGATGCAGAGGGACCCTTCCTGGTGCCAGGACCCTCCTAGAAGAAGCTCTTCCTTATCTGTCTTGTGTATAGTCATGTGACACACTTGGATAACTGTGTATCTTTAGAAGAAAAGAAAGGAATGGGCTAGCAGCACAGACCAGAGGAAGATGCTCTCAGCTGTCTATCTCCTTCATCTGTGTCCCCAACTAGGCCCTGCCCCTGTGTCTTCTGTCCTTTTCCTAACTTAGTTAGGTTTTTCATATCTCTGACTGTTGGGGAAGGAGGTGCTGCTATGCTCTGCCGCCATTCCTGCCTGAGCTCTAACCTGTCCATGTGTCCCTCAAATCAGATGTGTATAAACTGGCGACGTGACCACTCCATGGCATGGTTGAGGCAGTTTTTGTTATATGGTGGTCGGACACTTAAAAGAAATCCCACACTAGCTCAGAATCGAGAAATCAATAGTGATTTATTAAGGGGTAAACTCACAAATCAGAATCCTCCGCTTGACTGGTTGAATCACGCGATCCAAAAGAGCAGCCAGCAGGAGCGGAGCGAGCAAGGGGAATGAGCGAGAAGGGGCGCACGCATGTTCGGCTTTCCCCGTAAATAGTATAAGAGGCCACACCCCAGTAGGCGGGTAAATACCAGCTGTAATACTTCCTACAGCAGGTTTTCATTGTAGGTATGAGGGAGAATACGGCCCGAGGCATCTGGAAGAGTCTAGAGTGGAGAGAGAAAGTAGTAAGCCGAGCATGAGCAGCAGACGAAACCAGGCCGTGAGATGGGGAAAGTGAGAGAGGAAGAGAAGATAGAAGGAGCCAAGGAGACCAAGAGAGAGGACCAAGAGGGTGCATGGTCAAAACGGCAAGGTTGTATAGGAATGAGAAGCTGGGGGAAGGGAAGCTCATGAGCTCCAGAAATTTAGGATAGGGCCAGGGTGTGTGGCGGGGAGCTGAGAGGTACTGAGAGAGCCTGGGGGCCAGTATGCACTTTGGTGTGCTAATAGGCACCTGGGCCATTTATCCTGAGTTTCTTAGACCTGACAAGATGCCCCCTCGGGCATAACTCTTTCTACCCCAGGATCCTCCTCACCAGACTGGACTTGTCAACAGTAGCTCCCCTGCCTCGCTTTCATCCTCAGCACTTGTCAGTTCTTCCCTGTCAGCCTCTCTGAATAGTCTGCTTACGGTTCTCTAGCCTTCCCCAAGTCCAGCCTGGGGAACCTGAGCGTGTGCATGGGGAGGAGTCTGGCAAACCCCGATGCTCACAGATCCCACTGGTCACAGAAATCAGAAAGGGAAGTGACCTCAATCACCTTCCTCCTCTCTTCCCCACTTCTGCCTATGAGTTTTCCCGTTTGTATCTCCTTCCTTTCCTGAGAAACTATGCCTTCTTGCTCTGTCTATCAATCTATCTATCTATCTACCTCTCTATCATCTACTTAACATCTCTTTATTTTGATTTAAATGTTTCCGCAGTCCACAGAAACTTGTATCTATAAACGTATTTAACTGAAACAGGTTTCACAGAACCACCCTGACACATTCTGTGTACCACATACACTGGTATTTTCTCTTCCACCAGGTACAATTAAAACAAGAAACCCCAGTCCTGATGCAAGGATGTAACTTGGCCACTCCCTATGAGTCAGGACCTGTGGCAGGCCTCTGCAGCAAGGTTGAGCCACCCATCCTTGATTTTCCATACCCTTCCTTACATTTCAAAACTACTCCCTCTTAATATACTTGATGACAAAATGATACGCTGCTGGGATTTGTTTGAAAGTATTAAAAAACAAATGAACAAACAGAATAAGACAAAAAGAGACTGACAGGACTGGTAAAATGCTTTTTCCTTACCATGCTGGTGACTTTCAGGGCTTGTAATGTCCACCTTTCTACTGGGATATGCTTTGGAATTTTCCATGATAAAATTTAAAAAGCATCAGATAGACTTGATAAGAAAAGAGTATATTTATATTATACTTCCTGGAAGAATAAAATGTCACCTCCTTTTTATGTTTCTAAAGCATTTATCTGCCCAAAGTGGACTTTTTTGGGGTGGGTGTGGTTTTGAAGGCTGAAGATAACCGTGAAAGCATCCCGTTTGGCACCTTCATTGGAGGGTTTGTTCCTTGATTTGTCTTGTTGACTATGCTTCCCTCTGGAGAGGGGGAAGGGAGTCCGTGCCCTCAGGCCCCAGCTACTGTTGGAAAAGCCAGGAAATATTTCTAGTGTGAGAAAGATTTCTCAGCCCACTCCAAGCCCCAGGCAGGGGAGCTTTTTAGTAAATGAAAACAATGGTACCTATCATTGTCTCTGCTTGGCGTGGAAAGTAATCCACTGTCTTTCTGTCCTCTTCCAGGTTTGGACAGTGCCACTAGGTATGTCTTTTCTTCATAATTGTTACTTTTTTCCATCTTAAAATACTCCACAAAGCAATAGCAGCAGAAATGCTCGGAATTTTCAAGGCATTGTGTAGGAAGCAAGGATTGGCTTGGGGTCGCTTTATCTGGGGTGCTTTGCTTTGTCCTCCTGTGGTAATTTACTGTCAGTGTGGAAATTCTCGGAGCACTCGATGCCTCAGTATCCCCTCAGTGTATTCCAAAGCTAGCCCCACTGAGGATAACTTCCCTGCAATCACAGGCCATAATCCACTGGTCCTCTGGGGCACAGTCGTGGTTGCTTTCTTCCCTTGTAGATGTGAGGCACAGAGATGTCAGGACATGGGAGAACAGACTGCCCACTATAGAGAAGGCTTACACTGCCTCACATGTGAAATGACAGCTGTGCTCTCTGTGAAGAACGACAGAGGGACACCAGTTTCACTCCTGGGTTGAGAATGTCCTTTCTGAAACGCCCACGTTTGAACTCAGACCCAGGAAGTGTAACAGAAGCAGATGATGAAAGCTCCGGAGGACACATTCTAAGGAAAGCCCCCTGTGGGGCCCAAGTAACCCTCTCATGGATGTAGCATGGTGGTCTGTGGTCAGTGGCTTGTGCAGCAAGAGGCAGCTAGGACTTGGTGCCACTGTGATGCTCGGCTTTATCCTTAATAGAGTGGGAAGCCGAAACCTCCTTGAGCTTCAAGTGATATAATGAAATTTATGTCTTTAAAAGGCTGACTGCAGTGGCTACTTAGGATTGGATCAGAGAGGGGCTTTGTGAGCAAGGGAAGATGATCAGTTTGAGCTCCAGAGCCCCAGGGAAAAGACATGTATCAATGCATAGGCTATTGGTAGAAGCAAAGGACAGGGAGAGTCAAGCGTGGCCCCTAAGCTCTGATGTGGGGATGTGGAACAAGCTGTAAAATACTTTGCTATGAACCTTCATCTGTGGGCTTTGTGATACTTGACATCTGTACCATGGTAACATTTACAAGTAACCCGATAACCACCGTTGTCCCTTTTCCCTCTCCCCTCCTGGCCCTCATCGCCATACAGGTCATTTGTGAGAGGAGCCAAGGCCCCCAGCCCAGACACCAGGAAGGAGGTGACTAATGGAATCTCCAAGGACCCAGAGACTGTGGCCGAAAGTAAGAACTGCTCAAGCCCCCAGAGGAGTGTCTCCTTAGCCTGGGCCACAAACAGCCACCTGAAGTCCCCGCAGGAGCCCAAGCTGAAGCTGTGTGAGGAGGCTCCCAGAAAGGCCCTGCAGTCCTCAGTCTTACAGAAGACGTCCAGCACCATCACCCTGCAGGCTGCCAAAATCCAGCCAGAAGCCAGAGTGCCAGGCCTTGGGGCCTTTTCTCCTTCTGGGGAAGAGAGGAAAAGTCTGGCTGCCCCTCAGCAAGCCATGCTCCCTACCAGACAGTGTGGTCTGGGAGGCCCAACTGGGAACAAGTTTGTTACCAGGAACATCCCCATAGAGAGCCAAAGGGAGTCATCATTCCCCAGATTTGAGAGTCAGCCCCAAAACCGAGAAGTCACCGAAGATCAGACAGTCAAGTTCGTCTGTGAGGGTGAGTAGAGATGCTTTGCTGCTGGTTCCCAAAATGTAGCCCCTGGACGGCCACTCCTTTCCTTCAGCACATCAGTTTGCATCTCTGTGTCTGTACATCACCTTAAACTAGGTCCCTTGGGAAGCTACTTTTCTGGGTCTTCTCTTTAGGAAGTGCCCAGTCTCTAAAACCCTCAGAGTGGCCCATTACTCCTTATGGAATAGAGCATTGATCCTATGCTCTAACTCACTCATCACCACAAACACACTGCAAGCCCCTTCTTCTTTGTCCTTCTTTTCCTGTCCCTGTCTCCCCTGAAGAGCTGGCTCATCACCCCTGCTATCCCCCACCTCAAGACCCTGTCTCTCACAAGACATTTACTCAGCGAGGATCCCAGGAAAAGAGGCAGACTTGGAAGTAGGAAATCAGTTCCTGCGCAGCCTGAGTTCTTCCTCCTGTCAGTCTCTCCCCACCCAACCCTAGAAGCATGCAGTGCTCCCTGAGGGCACATGTTCCACACACAGCCCTGTAGTTTCAGGGATACCAAAGCCTGAAGTGGCCTGGTTCCTGGAAGGCATCCCTGTGAGGAGACGAGACGGCGTTGTTGAGATCTATGAAGATGGTGCGTCCCATTACCTCTGCCTGCGGAGAGCCCGGATGAGGGACAGTGGGAGATACAGCTGCACAGCATCCAATAGCCTTGGCCATGTGTCCTGCAGTTGGACCCTCCTGGTGGACCGTGAGTACAACTCAAGGTGGATTCTTGGTGTGGTGACTTTCATAGGTCATTCCATGCCTCAGGCAGTTCAGGTCCTACAGCTTCACACCCTAGTTGGCAACTGTCATCCTTACCTACAGGCCAAGGGAAAAGTCACTGTTCCCACCCCCTGATTCTTACTCAGATGTTTATCTCAGAGTCACCTCAGGGCGGGCATTCCCCAGTCCCTGCCAAGGCCAGTTGACAGCTAGATTCTTTTAGGTTCCTCGGCTGTCCTGCTGTCCGAGTAGTGCCATGACTCGGCTCTAACCACAGAGATGGAGCATTCACTAAATACGCAGGCTTAAAGAACTACCAGACCATAGGTGTCACGCCTTTATGCTTGTTTAGCATCTGTTTATAGAAGCAATCTGTGTTCATTGTGCAGGATTTAAACCATATATAATCTTCTGGCTCCAAAATAAATATTTTAAAGCCTTTTGAACAAAATCAGTTTTGTGCTTGTCTGAATCCTGCTCTCTATCCTAATTCACTCATGTAACGCAAACCTCTTTCTATCTTGCTTAATACTTTTGAAGGCATAATGTTTAGTAGCCATATACTATTGTGAGAGTAGACATGGATAATTTTGGCATCTTCTCGTTGTGCTGACTGTTTCTGTTGTTGTTGTTTTCCTGCTGTTACAGAGAAGCTGCAATAAATTGTCCTGGACAGGCAGTTCAGCTGTAGAGTGCTTGCTTGTATAGCTTGCATGAGTTCTGGGTTTTGATCTCTGACCCCAGAACAGAGAGGAGGGAGGGAGTCAGTCAGTCAGTCTACGTTTCCATTTGGTTTTCTATAAACTTTCTCCCTTGGGCTGGTGAGAGGTCTCAGTGGGCAAAGGAGCTTGTTGCCAAGGCTGATGACCTGAGTTCAATCCCCAGGACACACACTATGGGAGGAAAGAAGCAACTCCCACCATTGTCCCCCGACTCCCACATCCTTGCTATGCTGTGTGCACTGTACATGCACACACATGGACACAGACATTCACACAAACTAAGTAAATTTAATTTAAAAAAATTTCCCTTTTAAATACATAATGCGCAATTGTGGGCCCTAGGTCCATGTCAAACATTGATAAACCTATTAAACAAAAACCGCAGGAGTAGAATCACCAAGTAGAATACACCAAGTTGGGAGATCTGTGGACCAACAACCTTTGTCAGGTTATTTTAACAAGTGAGTTACAAGGAAAGTAGAAAGGGAGGGAGAGAAGGAGGGAGGGAGGGAGGGAAAGAAATAGAGAGACAAGGTACAAAATATTTAAATTAAGTTATAAATAATATCTATTGATAGCTTGTGAATTTTGTACAATTCTGACTAAAACAATTTTTAAAAGTTTTTGTGAGAGATCAGAAAAATGTAGACCTTGACAAGATATTTGACACATGGCATTATTTAAGGTTGTGATGAATGTCTCAAGGTTTATTCTTAACTTATTCTCTAGTGAAGCATATATGATTTCTTGCATTTGCCCTAAAAATACTTCACATTTGGGCAGCCTACGCAAGAATGTTCAGAAAACAATATTGGTCTATAAAAATGCACAGGGATTCACTACATTACTCTGTGTATTTGAAAGTCTCCCCAGGAAATAACTCAGTAGAAGAGGGTGTCAGGAGCCTCAAGAGCTAGACTTACATGCAGTGAACCATCTGCCATAGGTACTGGGGAATGAACCTGGGTCCTCTGGAAGAGCAGCCAGTGCTCCTAACTGCTGAGCCATCTCTCCAGCTCCTTTGCTTGCCTCTTTACCTAGACTGTGGGTAGTGTTGTCAGGCCCAGGAGCTCTTGCTTCATCAGCTGGTCCAGGCTCCACGTCTTGTTATGGGATAGGTATATGTCTTCAGGGCTACCAAAGGTGAACAGGATGTCTGGAGAGCCTAGATTCTCCTCTGGCTTTGTCTGCTGTGAATTTATATCTACATCTTGGAGAAAACATTTTTTTTTTTAATTTTCATCTTGGGGTAGTTTGTTTCTTACCAGCTCCCTATCACTTTGTTGTTATTGTTGGTTTGTGTGGTAGGCAATTTGTGACATAATTTATGTAACATAAAAGTCATCCTTGGTAGTTTGGAATTCAACTGATTTTTTAACACATTCACAGAATTGTATGTCTATTGCCACCATATAAATTTAGACAGTTTCACCAAAACCCTACCATCATCAGACATTGTTGTTTCCTTGGCCCTAGCTCCAGCCCCAGTACCCGTTATTTATTTTCTATCTCTATGGATTTGTCTATTCTGAACATTTTGTATCAGTGGAATCATTATGTGTGGGGGTTTTGTGAATGGTTTCTTTATCTTAGAAGAATGTTTCCAAGTTGTAGCTAGCACTTTATTACCTTTATAGCTGAATAAATAGCATTGTATTGTCTAGATCAACTTGTGTTTGTTCCGTCATCAGAAGATGAATGTTCAGTGTGCTTCTGCTTTCCAGGCATTTTTTACTTTAATTTTTAAGATTTCTTACATGAGTTCATTTATACATTTGTACCCCACCCTCTTCTGCTCCAATTCCTCCCATGTATACCATCACTCCTCTAATTCATGACATATCCTTTTATAATTATTATTGTTTACACACACACACACTCTTACTTAGTCCAGTTAGTATTACCTGTAGGCACATGTGTTTAAGGAGGACCACTTAAGACTGAGAAATCTATCAGGAGGTTCTTGTCCAGAGAAAACTGTCTCTTCCTCCCTCAGCGGCCATTAGCTCTTCTAGGGATGGGGCTGTCTCTGGGACCATTGTGTGCAAGTGCTTTCCAATGCCTGTGGAATTGTTGAGTCATGACGTGATGCTGCGTCTCCCTTTGAGGAAGCAGTGAACCGTTTTCTGCAGTAGGCATCACTGTTTTGCTCCAGCAGCAATGCACAAGTGTTCCAGTTTCCCCACAAACCAGCACTTTACACACCAGCACATTACCTTCCATATTTTACTTGTCTATAGCCATCTCTCTGGGATTCTGGCTTGCTTCCCTTAGATGACTAACTCTGAGTATATGTCATGTGCTTTTTAGTTGTTTGCAGGGTTTTTTTTGTTTTGTTTTGTTTTGTTTTTTGGGGTTTTGTGTGTGTGTGTGTGTGTTGCCTAAATCTAGTGAAACACCTTTGCCCATTTTTTTTAATTGGGTCAATATTTTTGTTGTTGCAGAGTTTTAAGAGTTCTTTATATATTTGGAATACAAGTCCTTTATTAAACGTATGATCTTTAGTTGTTTCCTCCTATTCTGCAAAGTCTGGCTGAGTTAGCTTTCTGTCCCTGTGATCAAATTCCTGACATAATTGACCTAAAGTGGTAAAGGTTATTTTGGCTCACAGTTTGAGGTTTCAGTCCACGGTCGACTGACTCTGCTGCTTTTGGTCCTGTGTTGACAAAGCCTACCAGGGAGTGTGTGATGGAGGAGGCTCCCCACCTCATGGAAACCAGGGAGTAAAGCAAAAGATGACTGACCAGAATTCCAATATCCCCCAAAAGGACACTCCCCCAGTGCCTAACTTCCTTCCACTAGACCTCACCTATAGGGTCCACCATAACCCAGAAAGCTGAGGACCCAGTGCATGGGCACTTTGGGGACATCGGTGGCACCAGATTCCTTACCATGTGTCCAACATCATCTCCATTTCATCATCTTGATGACTGAAGTAACAGTTGCATACGAATAAGTTAAGGAAATGCCTTGGACCAGTATGTCTTCCAGCCTTTGATGAGGGATTCTGCATGTGTTTAAGTAAATCTTCATTCTACTGCTGAAAGTTCACAGCTCAACTTAGCCGTTATTCCCCGCTAGCACTGAGTCCCCAGACCAGTCAGAGATGAAAGCAGGGCCCCTCAGGTCTGCCTTGAGCATACACAGAGCTTTGTGTATGCTGAGAATATGTCAGGGTTTGATAGCCATGGACCTTTTCCCAGTTTTCCCTCGTAAGTTTTTATTGGTCAGACTCTTACTGCCTCAGTAGCAGTGATGTTAAATAATTGCTTTTTCACAAATACCTTGGGGATAACGTGGTTCGCATAGACCAGCCTCTGAGTCAGGTCAAAGCAGACCGTGCTGGAGGTGGAGCCGAAGGAGCTTTTGGAACCAGGTAGGGGTGATGATTCTCTTGGGGCTGTGGTTCTTGGGAGCTCTGACCCCCTCAACCCCTGCCAAACAGTTCATTTTCACAAGTTCCATAGTTGCTTCTGGTTTTCAAAGCTGCCAAGAGCTGGGGTGAAGGGAATGAGAGTTGAAAGACCACAGAGCCTGCTGTCCTTCCCAAGATCCAGCTGAGCTCCGAGGGATGCAGTTTCGGTTTCTCACGCCTTGGTTAATATCCAGAGTTCTGGAAAGCTTAACCTAGAATCTCTGTGATGACATTCTCTCTGCTTTAACGGAGTAGATTACAGAGGTTGGTTTTTTGTTTTTGTTTTTCTCTGCCCTTCTAGAAGTGCATCTCATTCCCCTCTCTTCTTAAGGTAACCACTATCTTGCAACTTCTCCAGACTACAAATGTCCCATTCATTCTTGGTAAATACTTTACCAAGATGCAGTCTGTGCCATGCACGTGATTTAGCATCTGCACCAGCCCTCTCTTTCCCCCTTCCTCTAACTGCAGAAAGGCTCTTTCCTTTACTCACACATCTCTTCAACCCCTTCCATCCTCCATAGAGAGCTTAGCCAGCAGGGATGACTCTGCCCCCTGTCTTTCCTCTTCCCCCATCCTTCTTGGTTATTCTCTTCTTAGGAGCTCTTCCTGTACCCCTCTACTCTTTCATGTTAAACTCTACTTCCTCCAAGCAGAGTTTCCACACACAGCTTCCATTTGACAAAAGTGGCAAATGCTCTCTGTGACTTTTCTGCAGGTGAGGTTTGTGCCATATGCCCTCCTAGCATTGCTTGCCTTATCAAAGATACTGTGTTTCTAGTTCAAGTCGGCTAGGAACACAATCTTGTCAGTGACTCTGAACAGCATCTCCGTAGTGAGGGAGTCTGACGGTGACTCAGAGAAGGTGTGGATGATGCATTCCTACAGCCTTTGGGCTGGTGGTCCCTTCCTCCATATCAGGCCAGATCAGAAGCACCATTGTTGTCTTGTGTCTGCTCATGCACCGCCTACCCTAAAGACTAGAAAGTGTGGATGTGAAATCAGAGTTGCCTGTGACTCCGCTATACCCTACCCAGGATGGTTTAGAAGCCATCATCTGTCCCTGTTGCTCTTCATTAAGGTCCTCAAGTTTTAAAGTGTTTCTCAATCTACAGTGTGAAAGGCTTTGAACTTTGAAAGATACACAGGCAGTTCTCCGAGAGCAGAAAGTTCATCCATCAGTGTGTATACAGCATTGCCGTCGGTCATTTTGGACCTTTGACCTAGAACAGGGCCCAAGCCACACTTGGAAAATACATATGAATCTTTGCCATTTGATTTAGCCCTGAAAATGGGGGAAATGACTAATTAAAATAATTTCAAATGGAAATACCCCACTATGTGTCTATAGTTTCTACAAATAAGGTATTAATTTGAAATGAGACCATGGGATTGATGGTGGCATGTATAAAGAAGGGAACCTAGAATACAGAAAGATGAGAGAAGGCACTTCCAGGATACTCAGGATAGCAATGGTCAAAAGTAGATGGGATAGGCCTGTGTCACAAAGAGGGAAGGCAGGCCCCTCTGTGTGTGTGCCCTAGCACTAGGGAGCTTTGTAACCCTGGAAGACGCCCTGTCAGCTGTACTGAGTGGACTGCAGGTGTCTGATGCTTTTCCTCCCCAAGCATGGAGGTAGGCGAGACATAGCCAGCTATTGAGGAAGCCCAGGGCCCAAGACAATAGGGTGTCTGCCTTACCAGGCTTGGGATAACTGGTCAACTACCAGGTGGATGAGCTATGTCTGAGAGGATCCTTCTGTTGTTTGCCTTCACAGGGTCAGACTTGGCACAGATGGCCCCTTCATTCTCCAGTGTCCTGAAGGACAGTGTTGTCATCGAGGGCCAGGATTTTGTGCTGCGGTGCTCTGTACGAGGGACCCCAGTACCCCGGATCACTTGGCTGCTCAATGGTGAGTTCCCCCTGCTCCAGCTCCATTGACCTCCTGACACGAGTTCTAGCTTCTCGTTCTGAACTACATGTGCCTCAGAAGCACAGAAGGAGAAGCTGTGGGTACTGGGTCTGCTGCTCACTAGCTGACTTAGCTCATCTGCTCCTCTTTGGGAATACTGCTGCCAACCTGGCAAGGTGGTTGTTACAGATTCACTAAGTTCACATATACAAAGTGGGTAATGAGATGCCTGCCCACAGATACACATGCAATTTCAATTTCTTTTCTTGTGATTAGACTCCTAAGAGATCATCCATAAGCATTTGTTGAGTCAATAAATGAACATGCAAATGAATAACCCGGTAAACCACATCAGAACTTGGCCAAAGAATTTGACCTTTTATTGGGTCAAATTATTGGGTAGGCGGATCCGGGATGAAAACTAGCAATTCTATGATGCTAATTATAATTCCATAATTAAGGAAGGCTATTTGACTCTTGTTTTGTTTTCAAGACCCCATCAGAATGGGCAGAGCTAAGAAAGGGTCAATGTGCATTTCCTCCAGAGGGGCAGTTTGTAAGTCTTTTCAGGTTTTCAGGGCATACTCCTCTACAACAACTGTTCAACTACATGTTGCAGCATAGAAACGACAGACAGTGTGCACATGATTTGTGGGCACTGAAATAAGAAACTCATACAATTTCCCCGTGTCATGAAATTTTATTCTTTTTTATTTAAACACACACACATACAGTACTTAAATAGTGTTCTTGGTTTGCCAGTTGTATAAAACCGAATCGCATAGGTCAGTGTGGAGAAGTTTTGGGGCAGTGAACAGAGGTTAACAGAAACGCTTCTCTGGTCAACATGCAGCAAATGGTGCGTTTGGAATACTCAGCCACTCATGGGAGGGACGTCTATATTCTGTTACTGCCATGACTCAGGGACCACCTCAGAAGATGGGACAGAAAGACTGCAGAAGTAGGGGAGGGTTGCTGGAACAGTGTCTCTGGACATGACAGGAACACTCCACTCTTGAACTCTCAGCATCCGTGGTTGCCTACATAAGACCTGTACACGCTCTGTACCCAAGAATATATGAACGGCAAAAATTGGACTTGATGAGTTAGTCAAACAAAACAAAACAAAAAGGACACAAGTTGTGGGTTGGGGTGGGAGTGGATCTGGTAGGAGTGAAGGGGAGGAGCTGAGGAGACTATGGTAAAAGCACATTGTATGAAATTCTCAAAGAATTAATATATAATATATATAAGTACACCTTATAATTAATACATATTACTATATACTATTGTATCTGTCAATGCAATATATTATAATAAAATTGTAGTAATTGCGTTGTATTCTAAATAATTAATATAGCATATTAATTATTATATTAGATATATCAGGTTGCAAGTGGGGTTTGGAGCATGGGTTTAGTTGGTTTGATATTAGTAGTGCAGACTGAATGTGGGGTAGATCTTGACTTTCCACACTTTTCCCACTAGAGGGCAATCGTGCTTAAATTCACCTTCCTTGGCTGCTAACTGGTCCAACCAGCCCTCCAAGTTGGGAGTTTCTTAGTTCTCAGTCATGATGTATTCTGAGCCAGCAGCTTCTTTCGGGGGCTCTATCCCTGCTTGTGGGACCCAAAGGAGTCAGGAATTCTACATCAGTAAAAGACAAGCTCTTACAGTGCTTGTCACACATGTTGGGACAGAGGAGACAGGCTGAGGACAGTCAGGGAGCATGCTGGTGACCTCAGATTCTAGGGGTATCATTATTGGGTTTTTTTGATACTCAAGCTATTTTTTTTAAAGAAAACAAACTATCTTTTTTAATTTTACATACCAAATCCCGGTTCCCACTCCCTCTCCTCCCATTCCCTCTACTTTTCCTCCCACCTCACATCTACTCCTCAGAGAGGGTAAGGCACATTGCTTTGGGGAAGGTCCAAGGCCCTCCCTACTATATCTAGGCTGAGCAAGGTATCCATCCAAAGAGAATAGGTTCCAAAAAGCAAGTACAAGCATTAAGAATAGATCCTGGTGCCACTGCCAGTATCCCTGCAGTCTGGCCCAGCCATACAACTGTCAACCACACTCAGAGGGACTAGTTTGGTCCTATGCTGGTTCCTTCCCTGTCCAACTGGAGGTGGTGAGCTCCCATTAGCTCAGGTGAGCTGTTTCAGTGGGTGTCCCCATCATGGNGCTGAGCAAGGTATCCATCCAAAGAGAATAGGTTCCAAAAAGCAAGTACAAGCATTAAGAATAGATCCTGGTGCCACTGCCAGTATCCCTGCAGTCTGGCCCAGCCATACAACTGTCAACCACACTCAGAGGGACTAGTTTGGTCCTATGCTGGTTCCTTCCCTGTCCAACTGGAGGTGGTGAGCTCCCATTAGCTCAGGTGAGCTGTTTCAGTGGGTGTCCCCATCATGGTCTTGACTTCTTTGCTCATATTCTCACTCCTCCCACTCTTCAACTGGACTTTGGACTTCAACTCTTCAACTGGACTAGGGGTGTCATTGTTACAAAAAGAAAAACAAAGGGTATTCAGTCCTCTCAATGGCGGGCTCAGGCCCGGCCTTCCCTCTGCCCACCCCTCTCAGTCCTAGTTTTCTGGAGTGCAGTGGATTGGGAAAGTTCTCTTCCCTCCCTCTTGCTCGGCAGTCTCTTTGCAAAACTGTCCTGGAGACATGAAATGTTGTTATGTGCAGAAGAAAACATTGCTCTGTGGGGAGGGCTGTTTCTCCCTAAACTGCCTGCCTCCCCTCCCTCCCCACCCTTAGTTTATGAAATGCAAACTAGGACTGGAGGACATAAGAGAAAGAAGTGACAGTTGCTGCCTGTATAGCAGATGAACACATTCCTGGGGGAGGTCAGACTCTTCAGTAGTAAGACAGACTACTTCCCTAGAAATAAAGCTTCCATTATGGAATGATGCAGTTTTAGAGCATGCATAGTAAGGACGGTGCTGATGCTAACTGCTTACAACCTGTTGCCACATAGGACTGCATATAAACAGGGTTTCTTCTAGGACCACTCATTCTCATTCTCCATGTTTATAGTTTCCTTGAATGCTAAAGTGTAGTTTATTGTGCAGAGGAAATGAACACATTGCGACATTAGAGTGGGGCTGCAGCATTGCTCTCTGATCAATATCTCTAATGGGAAATGGAATCACTATTTCTGGAGACATCTCAAAAGAGCTGGGGACCACATGTTCAGACCGAGTGAGGTCTGCTCTGCCTGAGTCTGGGCTGTGGACCAAAAGGCCCTGCAGAATTCTTTCCAGGTGTGTGGAATGGAGGTTATCCCAAAATGCCAGCCGTCTGTCATTGCCCTCCTGCATGCCAAATTCTTCCAGAGTGACTCTACCCAGTCTTTCTGGGTCCAGTCTTATCCTCCATGGATTTGGGCCAGCTCCAGTGCCATGACAGTTGCCCTGCTGGGGTCAGGGCTGATGTCCCACCACCAGGTGCTCCCTGGCCTGAGCCCTTCTGTGCTTCCCTCTGCAGGACAGCCCATCAAGTTTGCTCACTCCGTCTGTGAGGCTGGCATGGCCGAGCTCCACATCCAGGATGCCCTGCCAGAGGACCGTGGCACCTACACCTGCCTGGCTGAGAACGCTTTGGGGCAGGTGTCCTGCAGCGCCAGGGTCACCGTCCAAGGTAGGATCCTTCAAGCATTTTCCCCTCCAGCTCTGCCTGTCTGCTTTGAAGGGAGAGTGCTTTTATAGACCATGGGATGACTGGCCCAAAGCCAAGGAGCAGATGTGTAAATGGAATTGTGGTTGCTGGCAGGCAGCTACGGAAGCAGAGAGGATGCTGGAACATCTAGGGACAAAGGAAAGTCCTGGGCATGAAATGGCACAGCTGGCTCTAGGGAGGGTGAGGCAGGACGATCCTGAGTTCCAGGCCAACCTGAGATACATAGAAACCAAGACCCTGTCTCTAAGGAAGAAAGGGAATGGAGAAAGGAGAGAAGGAAAGATCCTGACCCTGAAGGCAAGCAAATGGAAGATAGAGTCTCTGGCAAGCCACAGTAACAGGAGTCGGTCTCCCATCTCTTGACCCCACTGGGCCATGGACACACACCAGGGAAAGAGACAAGGGCTTTCCTGACTTCAGAAGTCCTCAATTTAGAATAAGAAAACCACCTGCCCCGCAAGACTTGAGGAGAGTACTCACATGTAATTAACATACAGCAGCCTCACAAACCTCTTTATGTTTTGAGGTGCTGGTGATGAAGCAGGTCCTGAGACTTCTGGAAGAGCTGAAGGTTCTCCCTCGCCCCTCCCCCATGCTCAGGCTTGTGTTTTCATTCATCACTAGCCTGGTGGCAAGTAATGTGGGTGTCACAGTCATCCATTGATCAGCCCAGCACTTAGTCTGCGGGAATTGCCATGAATCACAGGCTTGGGACTGACCCTGGGCTGTGGATACGCATGGTAGCTGTTTCCAAGAAGGAGGGATGCTTCTCGGGTCCATGACCCTAATTCCCACCTTTCCTTGGCCTGTGCCCCAAGCTCCTGAGAGTGACGGGATCCTCTGGGTGCTTAGACAGGATACAGTGTGCCAACCTTCCCTACCAGCCAAGCAGAAAATCATACCTCATTTTTTTTCATTCCCTCCAAAATTCAGGCCTCTTAGGATAGTCCCCTTGTAGTGCAAACAGCACATTCTGAAAGGTTGTGTGAGATGTTATCATAGAAAAGAGCATGAAATTCATTCTGCCTCCTCTAGCTCCTCAGCCATACCTCACAGAGACCCCTGGGGCTCAGGGCAGAGTGTCGTCCCTGTCTTCTACAGAAGGGTCCAGTGGCCTTGACATAGTGGAGCTTGCTTGGTAGTACCCCAGGATAGTAGGTGAAGCTAGCTTCTAAGCCCAGGCGCTGGGACTGAGGCCCCAGTCACCAGAGAGCTGCCCTTTCTCAGAGTACACTGCCCCTGGCCCAAAGCTGAAGGCTAGCCACAGAGGGAAGGGCACTGTCCTTCCCTAGGGCTAAGGGAGCTGTCGCTAACGGAGAATGTGGTGACTGTCTCCCCTGTGCAGTCATCTGCCAGGAGGGACTTGGATTTCTCTGAAGAAATGCCTCTGTGTGGAGTCATTTGTGAACTAGCCTGCCCCCTTTCTTCCAGGAAGCCTTCCACACTGGGGTCAGAGCTGGTGGTAGCCCATGAGATCTTCTCTGGTACGCATATAACAACTTATCTCATGGCATGGCTGCTGCGGGCCTCGGGGGACCGTGGTGTGAGATTTCCAAGGAAGCCCAGAAGTTCATACCCTGGTCTCGGAGGCCCAGGGCAGCAGCTTTCACGTCTTCCCAGAGGCCAGTCCCGTCTATACTGGGCGGGAAAGTATGAATGGCATAGGGTGGGCCAATTTACCCAGTCTTGAGTCTGAGGTGGCCTCGCCAGCTTCTTCAGGTAGTCAGCTAATCCAGCATCCATCTTCAGTTGGTTGGGTTTCAGTTGAATTAGAGACTCAGCTAAGCTAACAGTCTCTGTGGGTGGGTGGGGTCTTCAGATGAAGACTGGGGAACTCCAGGACAGTCCCCTGACTCCTGGGTGCTGGGAAGGCTGGGGAAGACTGGGGCATGCTGAGGGCGGCCCCTCGCAGTACGCTTTAGAGACAGATGAGGACGGCTGTGCATTGCCCCACCAGGTCCTCCGGATCTGCTGTCAGCAGCCTGGTGAGTGAGTGCCCTCCCGGGTGGGGGATGTACTGACCTTTTCAAGCCAGACTGAGGCTCAGAACCATAAATGGAAACAAGACTGAGACACAACTGTGCTCGGGTCCAATACAAGACTCCCCTGCACAGGGCTGGCAGAGTAAACCCGACACAAGGACATTTCTGGCACCCTGCCCCAAGGTGCTTTGGAGGTTCCAGGCTGTATCACGCACCATCCCCAGCTTTGGAGTTATTCTGACTTTCTCAGCAGCTCCTCTGGCTCCAGGACCCTGGGAGATATTCATGATATTCATGGTGCCTCAACTACTGATCCATCCTTCCATGTAGCTACCCAGGCCTGGTTCTGTCACTCTCGGTGTGGCATTGCAGAAAGTAAGGATACAAAGCCAACTGCCTGGCCAGAATTCCATCCACCATTTCCTCATCCTGCCACCTCGATGTCAGCTCTCCAGGCATCCCCTTCCTCTGTGGTGACATGGGGGGCACTGGTAGTCACAGTACTGTGAGGATTAAATGAATTGTCACCAGACGGTAGAATGCCCCATACGTGCTGTTATGATGGGTGCCCAAACTTTCAACAAGACACGTTATCCTAGGAAGTGATTTTACTCAAGAATCAACTTGCAGCAGTAGAGTATTATCTGCCTGCTTAGTGAAGGTCAAGATCTGCCTGGGATATACAGCCCGACTTAGAGCCAGCCATGGGCTCGTGTGCTGCACCTCAAGGCTCTGACCACAAGGTGGCACAATGCAGCAACGCATTGCCCTCCACTTGCCATTTTTCCCCGAGCTCTGTCTGTGAGAGTCTAGCAGATTCTATGCTGAAGGGCAGACCTGGGGACTCTTTCTCACCTCTTTATCCTTTTGTCAGGGCTTCACAACCTTTCAGGGCACTGGCCCAGCACCCTGAGTTGTGCTGCAGCTACTCTGCTTGTCTCTGTAGCTCTACTCCTGAAGCTTAACTAACTAGCCTAGACAGATGTCCCTTTCTCCAGAAGCCTTCCCTGCTCACCCCAGAATAAGCCCTGCTCTCACCATGCATCCCCTGTCCCATTTCCTTAACAAAAGTCTTTGCTGAGTATTTACGTTCATCTGGTCTGGGGACACTGTAAAGCAAGGTCTACTTTTGTCCTGCCTACCCTCTGATGGAGATGGTGGCGGCAGCCAAGATGTGGCTGACTTCACCTGTTGATGCATACTTTAAAGAAAGCGAACAGAGGTCTGGAGCTGTTGCTCAGGTGTGGAGAGCATTTACACCATCCCTGTATTCCCACATTGGAGACCCAGCACCACACATAGACTGTTTTATTTACAAAAGTGAACGGAGAATGAGATTAGACAGAGGCAGACAGAATGGCGTTCTAGGCAGGCGGCAGGCAGCACGGCAAGCACAGAGGCCCTGAGGTGGGAGCAAGGCCAGTCTAGTCAAGATGGCCATTGTGGCTGGAGGCAAGGGAGCAGGTAGCAGAGTAGCCGAACATAACGGGGGCACTGAGGGGCAGGGATATCTCGAAGTTAAAGAACATTTGCTCTAATTGCTTTTTAAAGTATCTGCAGTTTTCCTTCAGGGAAACCCATTGTCCTCCTGAAACTGCATGTGGCTCAGGGCCTGTCCTTTGAGCTCCTGTGAATGGATGAGCAGTGACCAAGAGGGCAGTGAAGTGGACGAGTCCTCCCCATATGCAGGGAGGCATTCCCTCATCTTCCCCATTTGTTTAGGTTCTCAGAGCTCTGAAATTTCCAGGAGCCCTGCAAATTCGCTCTCAAGAGACCCTCAGCAAACGTGCCTGTTTTCCCCTCTCTCCAGGCTAGTAGAAAGACCATCCCCACTATTAACCAGGCAATATTATCTTCTCTCCACACCAAAAATGGAGCCTAATGGATGATGAATCCAAATTCCTCCAGTGTCTTGGAAGATCCAGAAACAGCCACTAACTCCATGCATGAGTCAGGGGCAGGGGGCCTTCCCTGGGCTAGGATATTTTCAATTTACCCCACCTATACACACACACACACACACAGAGAGAGAGAGAGAGAGAGAGAGAGCCCACCTATACACAGAGAGAGAGAGACAGAGCACGTCTATGTCAAGGCCAAATTATTAAGCAATAAGATGCATTAATAATCTGCTAATTGTACCTATTTTGACATAGTTTCTCCACTAATGGTCTGTTTATTTAACTAAAGGCACACTGGGCCTGTGAGAGGAACCTAAGGACATACAATGTGGGTAAGGTAAAAAGAAAAAAAATCTGATGGGAAAAAAAATGTCTTATGAGGACATAAGGTTAGAGGGTTTGTCTGATGAAGTGTCCCTGGTGAGGACAAAAAGCCATGTTCTTGACCCTGCTTCCTCTGCTCATCCCGAGTGTGTGTATGCACGTTGGACCGTATGTCATCTGTCTGCTGGCATAGATCATGGACCCTGCTCTCTGCCAGCTGAGCACACTGGCAACCATTTTCACCCTTACATTTTAGCTAAAGAGAGATTCTATGAAGAAGAGGCAGCACTGTCTTTAACTTTTTTAAAAACAAAACAAACAAACAAAAAACTATACTGAGCCGGGCAGTGGTGGTGCACGCCTTTAATCCCAGCACTTAGGAGGCAGAAGTAGGTGGATCTCTGTGAGTTTGAGGCCAGCCTGGTCTACAAAGCAAGTTCCAGGACAGCCAGTACAGTTACACAGAGAAACCCTGTCTTGAAAAACTGAGACCCTTAATGCGCCCAAGTGTTTGCTGACAGCCTTTGAAACCTAAGCTAAGCAGTGAGTTAAGCATCAAATCAATGCATTGCCAGCATTTTCACTCTCTGCAGACTGAGGCCTCCACACTGCAGGGAGGCTTGCGGGCCGGATGTGTCCGTCTGGTACAAAGCTCAGAAGTGGAGCCTTGCTTTACTAATGGGACAATTACAGAGGCTCATAACTGTCCACTTTTGCAGCCCTTTGTAGACCATAGCCCCTATTTCCCGGCTCGCAGACCTTGGCCAAAAATACCATCCAGAATGAGAGCCTTGTGTTCCCAGTGGCGAGTTGAGCCCCAGTTCTGACAGCACACACAGCAGTGTGGTTTCTAGGCCTCATTGGCAAGGAACTCTGGGGGTTTGGATGCTGCCCGTTTGGAATCTGATTATAACTTCCAGGACCTTAGGAAGGCTGAGGTTGTGGGGGTCCCCGCCTGTCATGTAGCAGCCCATCATTACTGGTCAGAGATCTTTTTTGAGATGTCATGCGTTGTGTCCCTTTCATTCTTCTCCTTGCGTGCTTCTCTTCCCACTTACTTCTTCAGTTCTGGAGAAGTCAGCAGGAGGAAAGACGGCCAAAACAGCCAGAAAAGCCGTCCCGTGCCGACATTCCAAGACAGTTCTATCGGGTTAGAGACAGGCTTTTGTTAAAGGGAATTCAGATACCTCCCCAAGGATTTTATAGCTTGCCAAATGCTCTGGAAATGGGAAGGGGCTGGGCTGCCTTCCTGGAAGGTCAAGAAACCCAGTGTTAGAATGTGGGTGAGAGGCACCAGTCCCCGATGTGGGGACCACACTGCATTTTGAGCACCAAATAAAGGAAGTGGAAAGACTGGCTGTAGATGGCCCTCAGTTGGTGATTTATTAGATTTCCATAGAATAGCAGGGGTGAGAGGGGATCCAGTTTGCTGTTAGAATGGCATTTTGCATTCCAATAGCTAAGGAAAATGGCTGGTGTTCAAAGAACTGAAGAGAGTCTTTAGTAGATCCAAGATAAAGGCCAGTGTTTTCATTGATTTGAATCCATAGACTCGGTGCATCAGAGAGCAGACAGGCTGACAGCATAGGTTGTCCAGAGGTGGTGGG
>LOJH01000116.1:74614-95340 GCA_001685095.1 Ellobius talpinus | reverse complement strand
TAGATAGATAGATAGATAGATAGATAGATAGATAGATAGATAGATAAAATGAGTCAGTAATCATCAGGGAGACCTTAGGATCCACTGCTTCTTAGGGTCCACTGTGTGGCTCTAACAGGTAGGACTGAGCCAGTTCTACCAATGCCATTGATAATGAGTGTGGACAATCCTGATTTAGGATGGTTCAACTTGGGGTGCTCAACTTTATGATATCATGAAAACCACACACCTTTCATAGAAATTCTCTTCAGATTTTAAATTTTGAATCCAAGCATTTCCTGACATAGTAGTGTGAGCCCTGAGATGACAGAACCCCATAGACACAGGTGAGGATGTGGGGCTTCAGGTAGAGGCAGAGATCTACTTATGATCAAGAGATAGCTCCAAGTCTCAGGTTTCTGTCATATGCTGGCTAGTTGTTGTTTTATTTTGTTTTGTATCAAGTTGCCACAAGCTAGAGTCATCTGAGAGGAGGGACCCTCAACTGAGAAAATGCCTCCATAAGATCAGTCTGTGGACAGTTGACATTTGGAGGGCCCAGCCCACTATGGGTCATCCTACTCCCTAGGCCAGTGGTCCTGGATGGAATAAGAAAGCAGACTAAATCAGCCATAATGAATAAGCCAATAAGCAGCACTCCTCTGTGGCCTTTGTTTCAGTTCCTCCTGTGTGTTCCTGTCCAGATGTTCCCTAGTGATGGACTATGACCTGAAAGTTATGAGCTTTTTCTGAAATCTATAAACCTTTTCTTTCCCAAGTTAATTTTGATCATGGCATTTTTATCACAGCAATAGAAACCTAAGACATGTCTCTTGTCCAGCTACAGGGGACAGACACTCGGGTCTTAGATCCTGGGAGCTTCCAGTCCATCATCCCTCATGCAGGATGGAGATACAGACAGGTTCTTAGACCCCAGCAGCCAAGATCCACAGGGTACTGTGGCTTTGTTGAAGCCTCCAGGTGAGGGAACAGGCAGTGGAGAGAATTGAGAGTCGCCTGGAAGATCAGACAGCCACTGACTGGAAGGCAAGCAAGCTGGAATTTGGATGTTCCTGCAGCACCCAGAAGGAATTCCAGTCCATCTGTATGGAGCTCCATGGCTTGGGCTGAGAGGCAGAGCAGGAACAGGGAGTCCTCTAGAGAGGGAAAACATTTTGTCCTCGAGCCCTCTCAATCTGTGCAAGACAGGAAATTCCTCAACCCTCCAGAGGCAGCCAGCTTTCCTGACCATGGCAGCCCAGGCAGGGACATGAGGTAGATTTGTGTGTTTCCAATACAGGCTCCTTAAGTCCACTCCCACAGCCTCCTGCCAAGACCCCTCCAGCAGCTGCACTCCCTCAAAAGAGAATTCCTGAGATGGGGACAGGGGATCAAGAACCCTACCTGGTGGCCAGAGGTGGGATGGAGCGTTTCTGTCTTAGCTCCTCTTATGTGCCTGCTCCTTATCCTCCCTGGGACACTGGCTGGGAAGAAGCTTCATTCTGACCTTTATTCAACCCTCTAGGCCTTATCCTTCCATGGTCCCGGAGGCTGGGCTAAGAGAGCTTTGCTTTCTGTGGCCCCAGGTAAAAATTAAGATGGTAGAGAAAACACCCTGGAAACTATCCCGAGTTCTAGAGTTTGAAAAGAGGTTTGGAATTTATTTCCCTGTGGTGTTGGAGACCCAAAATACTCCCTTGAAACTTTGATTGTAAGTTAGAGACATTCGTATGGTTCCGGTCATAAAAAGATGCCTGAAGATGGATACTTTGTAACAAGCTTGTCTTAGCTCCTACTTCTAGAGGCAGGAAAGCGAGACAGATATTTTCACAGGTCTTCATGAACGTCTCACACTCTGTCCTATCAGAGCTAAGAAGCAGTAGAAGTGGGGCCATGTAAAAGTGCGTGCGGAACACAGACCAGTGCAGGTTCCAGGCTCACTTTAGAACACTGTTCTCAAGTTAACCAAACCAGTTCCATGAGACCCAACTCACTTCTGAGAGAACTAATCCATTGCCTAAAGACCTTTATCAATCACTTGAGAAAGTGTTTAATCCCTTCATAGGGGTGTTGTCTCCATGACCTTTCAGAGGATCCCTTTCCAATGTTTTCATTTTGAGAATGAAATTTCATAAACTCTCAAAGATCATGTAGAACCTTTGCCTATCTCAGGCCCTGAGTTTGATACCCAATACGGCAAACACACAAAAAATAATAATTTGATTCTGTTCATCCTGAGTTTTAATAAATTCAAACCATAGTACCTGCCCTGCTAATCTTATGCCCTACAGTACCAGAAAAAAACAAATAAACAAACAAAAACCAGCAAAAGGCTACAAAGGAGAACAGATACTGGATAGTGAAGGGCTCGTCCTGCATTCGAAGCAGTCAGCGCTTTACCTCCTAGAGACTGGCTAAAGCCAGCTTGGGGATAGATGGCAAGAATATGGAAAAGCCCTTCTGTGTATCTGTTTCCTCAGAGAGCTGAGTAGGGGTGGACCAGGCCTGTACCCAGAGACCTGTCCTGGTCATTGCCCTTAGGTGGCACACTCCCTTTGACCCTCTCCCAGGTTTGCTGAAGTCTTATGAAAGTACAGTAAGCTGCGTGTATTTTAGGAGTCGAACCTAATGAGTTCAGAAGACATGTTTATAACCATGGAACATTTACCACGGACTAAAAAGTGAACATTTCTGTTTCTCTTAAGCATTCCTCAGTGCTCTTTTCTGATCCATCTCCCACCCCACTCACTGCTGCGCACACCCACTGATATGCTGTCTGGTTTTCTGGTTTGATCTCTCTCTCACACACACACATGCACACACACACACACACACACTGTGTGTGTGAGAGAGATGGGGGCTGTAAAAATGAATACTAACCCTTGCACAGGTGAGGCTGCCGCTCAATCACTGAGTCACATCACACCCTGTAGTGTTGCTTTGTTTAGCCGAGACATGACCAATACCCTAAGTTGGCCTCAAACCCACCGTTCTCCTGCCTCTGCCTCCTGAATGCAGGGATTAGAGGTGTGTGTCGCCAGACCCAGCTTTAGTTTATTTTTCAGAAAAGGCAAAAAAAATGAGCCCGGAAGTAGAGGTTGGTAGTAGAGTAGTAGGTGTTTATATCTGAGATTCCAGATTTGCTACCCAGCACCAAAAGAAGAGGTAAGAAGGGAACTGGGAGGAGAAGGAAGAAGAAAAAGAAAGAGAATTGTTCTGTTTGCTGTGTATGTTGTACACATAGATCATGTCTGGCAGGATTAAGAAGAATCTGAGCATTGTTTACTGTTGGGGAGACAGTGCCAGGGAGCGAGCGGGGTTGGAAGGGAGACTTTACATAGGCCTTTTGAATTCTGTGTCATGTGAGTGACTCGCTTAATTCAAAAGAGTGAAGAGAATTTTAGGGGGACAAACTTTATGACGATGCCAAGTGTGAACTTCCTCCCCGAGGTTCTCCTTGGGAAGCAGAGCTTACTTGCCCAGGACTCCATGGAACTTCACTGTTTAGTCTCTGCTGTCAAGCAAGAGCATCGTCACGTCAAGTAGTGACATGGGGCCTGCCTTGTCCCCAGTGCTCTCCAGAGCCTCCTGACATGCATGAGACCTGAACTTCAGCACAACTCTGTCGTCTAGTGTGTTTGTTGAGTGTGTGAAAGAATGTTTCTCTCCCATTTTATTTCCACCACACAGAAAAGAAGAGTGAAGGAGAGAGGGAACACCTTCCGCCCCCGACTCCCAGCAAGCCCGTCGTACCCATCTTCCTGCAAGGCCTTTCTGATCTCAAAGTCATGGATGGAAGCCAGGTCACCATGACAGTCCAGGTGTCAGGTCTGTCCATACAGCTCTCTCCTCGGGGTGTGTAAGAGGGTGACCATGTGGCAGTGGGTATTGCTCCTAGATGCCCAGAAAATCATCGTGGAACCATCAGCAAGGGGTTCAAAGAAATGGAACCTCTTGGCTTCTCCTGCTGTGTGAGTTTCATTTATAGTTTGAGGGTTATATGGTCCAGAGGAAGAAGATGGCAAAGATTAATGTGCCTAGTCCCAATGGAAAGTTTGGGGTCTTGTTTTTGTTTTTGTTTTGTTTTAAATAATTCCAACTCTTTTTTAATTGGTACATATTCATTGTAAGAAAATAATGAGTTTCATAATTATATTTATTCAAAAGAATCATATACTTTAACTATATTTACTAGTTACTTTTCCTCCCACCAGCCCCCTTCTATTTCCCAAATAGTCCCCCTTCTACTTTCAAGTCATATGAGGAAAAAACAGGGGTGTCCAGTCTTTCTGCTCTTAATCGATATAGTGGTTGGAATCTTAGCCAGAACAATAAGGCAAGAGAAAGAAATGAAAAGGTTGCAAATAGGAAAAGAGGAAGTCAAATTATCCAATTTGTAGACAATATCAGCCTATACTTTAAAAACCTAAAGATGTTCTTAGAAAGTTTTTAGATGGTGCAGAATGCACTTGTGTGAGTCTCGAGTCTCAGCAGCCATCTGAGTTGCTCCAGTCAGATTCTGAGGTAGAAAGCTGATAATCAGAGATCCTTCTAAAACAGGCAAAGAAATGTGGCTTGCACAGAGACCAAGCTCTCCTGCCCCTTGCTGGGGATAGCAGGAGAGGCTCACAAAGTCCCAGTGCCACACTCATGACAGAGTAGACCTAAGTACCTTTGGATGTATCTGTGGTTCTTAGTTCCTATCAGTGCCTCTGAAAACTAGGAGGGCCCATCTCTGGCTTCCTAGTTCCTCTAGACCTGCAAAAGCAATAGATATGAACTGTGAGAGGACCTGAGGAGTTGTCCTTGAAGAGTTGATGATCCCTGGCTCTTGGAGGATGAAGGCCTTTCCATGACAGCTTCAGACAGAGGCTAGGTCTCTTTTCCATATCTGTCATGCCAATTGGATGCCTCATTGACATCCAGTTGAAAGAGATAAGAGGCACTTTGCACCTGATCTCCAGACCTGTGCCTGTCCCGTGCAGACAAATGGCCACGTGCTCACTCTAAAGTCTCCCCAGGGGCTTCACTCCTTTGGAAGCAGAGCCTCATGGTCAGCTTTCATATCTACGAAAACGCTTACATGGTCATTGATCTGTACCCCTAACACATTCCAGAAGCATAGGCTGGCACTCCTACCCACCACCAACCATGTTTAGAAACCCTCTGCAAGCTGGGGTCCTAAGACCACATTTGTGTGATGGCCCCGTGCTTACAGAGTTCTTTCTGGTGATAGTCTGCAAGGGAGCTACCATGGCATCACCATTGCCTGCCTGTGGAGTCTCCATGTGAGGCAGGGCAGGGCAGAAACACCTTTAGGGCTAGGTGTTATCTTTGTGCTGCATGCCATCCTGTGAACAGCCGGCAAAGGTTAGATTGACTCAGTTGTTTCTCTTAACAATCCTACAAGGCAGAACAGGCAAAGACTTTGGTAGCGTGTTTAGCCCAGCATTAGCATGTTAAGTGCACAGTTGCTTCCTGACTAGGGAAGTTCCCCTCTCACAATCTTCTGTTGCTACTCTCTGCTCAGGAAACCCACCTCCAGAAGTCATATGGTTTCACAATGAGAATGAGATCCAGGAGTCAGAAGACTTCCACTTTGAACAGAAGGGTGGCTGGCACAGCCTGTGTATCCAGGAGGTGTTCCCAGAGGACACGGGCACATATACCTGTGAGGCCTGGAACAGTGCTGGAGAAGTCCGAACCCAGGCCATACTCACTGTGCAAGGTGAACTTGAGCTGCTTTGGGGAGGATGGGGTTCCAGATTCTGCAAAAGCCGTTTAGAGGTGAGGGAAACACAGACCACTCTGGTCCCATTGCAGCCTCAGAGGCAGATCACTGTCGCCATCTCAAACTCCTGCAAAGTAGGGCTTCCTTCCCAGCTTTCTGAGGTCCCAGCTCTCTCTGGGCTGCTGCTAAACTAGATGGACTGCTGAGGTAATTCCGTAATATACTCAGTTTGGTGCTGATGGTTTGGGATATGAATTACGCATTTATGAGTCCTTTCTGTGGATGCCTCCTTTTAAAGAGGAAAGATGAGATACACACATGCCGTGAGCAACAGTTTCCAGCACTCACACTGGATACAGATCTGGAGCACCCAGCCTGGGACTCCGTACTGTCACGGTTCACTGCCCTCACTTTGACTTACATAAATTCATTCTAATAGTATCGTCTGATAATATAACTGACGCAGATTTTCAAGAAGTATGTGCTGGATCTGCATTCCCCGTTCAAAAACCTTCTGGACCACCTAGTCTTTGGTAACACACTTCTGTTACCAAGGTCTTCTGACCCTTTGCCCTCATAGAGGATGGAGTAGATGCCAAGCCCTGTGCTGAAGGGCTTCCATCTCAATTTTTCCCCTTGCCTACTTCCAGAGCCTCATGACGGCACTCAGCCCTGGTTCATCAGCAAGCCTCGTTCAGTGACAGCCTCCCTGGGCCAGAGTGTCCTCATCTCCTGTGCCATAGCTGGAGACCCCTTCCCCACTGTGCACTGGCTCCGAGATGGCAAAGCCCTCTCCAAGGATAACGGCCACTTCGAGCTGTTACAGAATGAGGATGTGTTCACCTTGGTCCTAAAGAACGTGCAGCCCTGGCATGCGGGCCAGTATGAGATCATGCTCAAGTGAGTCTGCATGTCCTGCCAGCCTTCCTCACCCCCTCCTCAGACTCCTGGGCTAGGACTTGGAAGCCAGAGGAAACCGCAGCGGATGCAGGCCCAGTGTGGTTACCATGCTCTTGGTTCTTACAGTTGAATAGGACAGGTCCTTGTGGAGAGTCCTTCCCTCTGAGCTCAGTTCCCTGGGAACTTGGTTCCCCAGGAGTCTCTCGCTTTACATATTGACTCGAGATTATGTGGGGTGTGAAGACTATGAAAAATGCAGAAATGTGAAGCAGGCCTGGTAGCTCACATCTTAATCTCAGCATTTGGGAGGCTGGATCAGGAGGGTCACGGTAGACTTGAGGCCAGCCTAGGCTACACAATTATACCCTCTCTCAAGAGAGAAGGGGCCGGGAAAGAAGGTCTGGATACAGGAGAGCAGAGGTTTAAGGGATGTGTTAGTATTAGGTATCTTTTGCTGTGTAGCAAATCCCTCCACACTTACCAATTTAAAACAGCAAATACTTGTTATCTCACAGTTTCTGAGACTAACTGATGTGTTAGTTCATTTTCTGCTGCTGTAATAAAATGCCCGAAGCTTAATAACTTTATAAACAAAGGTCTCTGTAGGTCCAAGGGTGGTAGCTTTATCTAGTGATGGCCTTCCTGCTGGCAAAATCTCAGGGTGGTGCAAGGGCATCATATGGCAAGAGGCAGAGAGCATGCATGCCACGATCTTCTCTGCCTCCTCTTTACAGCCACTGGTATTCAGTCACAGGGCCTGCATGTGGGATTGTTTATCTAGGCTTAGACAGCGGTAATGGGTGCCTGACTACTTTATAGCGGTAGTGGGTGCCTGACTACTTTGTAAATTCCTTCCTGAACTGTATCAGTTCCCTATGCTGAGCCCATGGTGTTCATCAGTATCATCTCTAAGCCGCATGCCAAGGCGTTTGCTGTGATGGAAGACTGTGCCTGCAATAATTGTGAGCATGAGCTTTCTGCTTACATCAGCTAAGCTACTGCTACATAATAGACCACCCCAGATACCTCAGTGCATTTAAAAATACTTTTAAAAAATAAAAGCATTATTTCTTAGAAATCTTTGGGTCTGCTCAGAAGTTATGCCCATATGGGCAGAACTCTGTGGATCTGAACTAAACACAGGATCCCCTTACAATTATCTGTTGTCCTGTTACCATCAGCCATGTGCCTAGAATATGGCAACTGACTTTGCCTTTTGCTTGAACTCATTATTAACAGAGGGACAAATCTGCCTCTGTGATAGGAGCCTACAGCCTTGCTCACGAGGCCAGTACCAGGACAGAAACTGACTGGATGTGGCAGTACTTTTTGATGAAGGAACAGTACTTTGAGATGATACGTGTGTTAACCAAGCTAGATATCCTATAAGAAATGAAGGGTTTTTTTGTGTGTGTGTGAGAGAGAGATTTTGTTTGTTTGGTTTGATTTTATGGGATACAATTTCATATTGCCCGGGTGGCATCAAACTCAATATGGATAACCTTGAATTCCTGATTCTATTGCCTCCACCTCCTGGCTTTTTGTGAGATTTTTGAAGCAAAAAGAAAAACTAGGTCTTGGCCAGTAAAAAAAGGACTCAGCTGTTGAGTGAGCCGAGAAAGAAGGGGGGCAGGGGACTCAAAGCAAAGGGCTGGAAGAAGTTTTCCAGATCCTTAGAGGGGGTTATACTGGAGGGCAAAAGGCAGACTGTCTGGGACCAGCTGGGGACAGCCATAAAATGTAGCCTATCCCAGCTGGCAGGGATGCAGAAATTATCTAGCCTTCTCCTCTAATAATGAGTGACACGGAGGTCTCAGGTCACTGACCTGCTCATGGCCATGAGCTGAGCCTAAGTTCAAGCCCTTGTCTTGCTTCAATCAGACGGTCTTCTATTCTTACACTGGGGGTGTCTTTCCATGCACTGGGAATTCACGCTGGCCTGTTCACCCATGTCTCCCTTGTCCTTTTCCTCACAAAGTCTGGATTCCTCATTCCTCTGGGAGGCCATTACCATGGCACTGACTCTGTCCCGAGCAAAAATGGAAAGTCAGTGGAAAGTTCTCTCTAGGAGCGCTTGCCAGGCCGGTCAGGGACCTTGTTTCCTCTCACTGTCTTTGTCCTGACAGAAGTCAGACCTAGCCCATGGGGTCCTTTCAAGGAGGAAGACTGGGTGACTGGGAGAACATCAAGGGGGCCCAATCTGTTTCTGCTACTGTGGAGTAGTGGATGTGGCTGAGTTTCGACTTTCCCAAGCTCTGACCAGGAGGAGAGCTAGCAACAAGCCAACTCCAAACTCCAGCTGCAATGTTAGAGAACATAGATATTTTCAGGAAATCCATTCTTCCCCTTTGTATATAAAATCACCCTATGTGTGGGTGGTTTGGGGTGAGACACAAGGCAAGACTTCTAACTAGAGCAAGAACTTCTTTACGGGACTCGGGAAAGGGGAACCAAAGGACTCTGTGTTTGTGGCAGATGCAGCATGCAGCGTGGCTGCTGTGTTCTGTGTGGCAAGACCAGGGCAGGGCCTCAGTCTCTGCCCAAGTTTGTAATGGAGTATGGGTAATATTAAAGCTATCTCGAGATGCTGTTCCTGCTGGTTAGGACACTGGTAGATGACCCCAGTGAATGTCTGTATGAGCTCTCTAGGCTCTAGGAGAACCCATGACTTGCCTTAAAGACCCAATAGAGTTTTGCATTTTCAGCTTTCAAAATAATTATCCCAGTGGCCATGGTGACTCGGTGCTCTACCACCTCAGCTGTCTGGATGCCTCGGGATGAGGTCTGGGGGTAGGTGGAACCAGAGACCCTGGGACTTGATCTTTGTCTGTATGCCCCCCCCCAATGGGGACAGGTCATGATGATGACGAGAGCCCTTACTTGTGTCCTTCCGTGGGGAGCTATAGATAAGCCTGGCTCCAGCTCATCAGGCAGTCCAACTCTGATCACAGCCTCCTGGGGTGTGGCTAGGGTAAAGTGGGGCCGTCTGGTCAGTATTTGCTCCTAATTTCTATGCCTGGGTTTTGTCTTTTTGACAAGAGGAAACTCCATGAGGAAAAGTAGAAAAGAGCTACCAAGTAAACACCCGTTGGGCGTCTTGCACTGTCCTGTGCCAGCATCAGGCATGGGACAGTGTGGAGCAGGAAAAGAATGGCCTGGCAGAATGGGGGCCTCAGGGATCATGCTCACAGCCTAGCACTAACGAGTTGCTTGGTAGGCAGAGGTGTAGCCTGGACTCTTCGGGCTGCTTGAACTGGTAGCTTCAGAGACCCTTGGCCTGGAAGAAGGGACAAACTAGGGGGGCTGTAAGGAGAGGAGAGAAGAATGGTGTAGCTGAGGTTACATGAAGGGATCTACAGAGGCACAGCCTAGTATAACACAAAGGCAAAGAAGGGGCCAAGGAGGAGGCCCCAACAGGTGAGAGAGGCCCGAAGGGAGCAAGTAGATCTGCCCTAGTTTCCCAAAGGTCCCTGCCCAAGGATGTGGAGCAAATCTGCAGACCCTGAGAGCAGAACCATACTGTAGACTGCTAGCATCTTTCCATGAGGAAGTAGCAGACAGAATGAGGTGGATGTACCACTGTGGCAGCAGGAGGCATAAGCATATATTCCCAGATTCAAGGCGTAGGTTCCTACCAGGTGGACCCATACACTTATGTGTGTATCCACTCATATGGTTTAGGCACACATGTATACAGACACCTCAAGAAACACACGAGGGTCCCGGAGCAAACTGTTTCTGATGAACAATGTAGAACCTGCGTGCAGGCCACAAGTCTAGTATGTAGGTAGATCCAGGTCCTGGCCCCTGTCCCTGTCCCTGCTACTTAATTCTGTGAGTTTAGCACATTATTTAACCTTCACCCCCTCCATTGTCCTAAAAGAGCAGTGCTGCCTCTAGCCTGTTGGAACCTTAGGTGAAATGAGTCGGGCTGTGTAAGGAAGAGGTCCCAGAGCTGGCAACTGCTCTTTGTCTCTCGCGGGAGCTAAAAGGGTCCCTCGAACCTAGCAGTGTTGTGAAGGCAGTAGGGGACTGAGTGGGACCTGAGAGTCCCAGCACTGCCTTCCATAATCCCCACAGCCTCCTGTGTTTTCCTACCCTTTCCGAACTTAGCTGGCATGTTGCTGAGAGCAAGACAAAGCATGTGGGCGTCGTGAGGGCCAGATGGTCCTGGATAGAAAGAGACCTCGGAATGGTGGGCTTGCCCCTCCCCTAAACAGCACTTTGAAATGCCAGCAGAGGGCAGCCTTGTAGGCCAGAGGACTCTGCTTTGAATCCACCCTGTTAACCACTCAGCCCCTGCCTAAGAAGAGGGACCTCAGCCAGCATGCACCCCTCGAGGCTGAAAAGGTCTATGAGTGTAAAGAATTGCAAGTCCTCCCCGCCTGAAGGAGGAAAAGAAAGGCCACCCATGTTGGGAGACACGCTTGTTAGGTTTTTAACATGGAACAACACAGAATGTTGAGGGAGAAGTCTGGGACTGTTTTTAGGGAGAATTCAGCCATTAAGGATGTGGCTGTCACTGCTTTGAAGGAGTAGGGAATCAGATGGCGGGGCATCTGAGCAGGGCCTGTGTGTATAGACCAGCAGCTTCATCACAGTCCCCAGCAACCTCTATTCTTGGACTGACTGATCAACTGATAGTTAAGAAAGGATTCCCACTTGTACATGCTGCTGCTGCCTCAGATAGGTTTTTTTCCCTCCCCCTTCTCTTTAATTCAGAACTATAAAAATCAAGGTTGCCAAGGTGAGAGCTCTACCCTAAATCTAAGTCTGGGAAGGATGCCACAGCTAAACCCTAGGCCTCCTTCATCCCCGATGGTCCATAAACTCGTGACCAAGTCTACACTTGCCTTGCCTTCCTTCCAGCCCTGGGCTGAATAGGTCCTTTGCCCAGGGAGTCTCATGGTCCTTATTGTACTGTCCTTGACTTCATCAGGAACCGGGTTGGCGAGTGCAGCTGCCAGGTGTCACTGATGCTGCAGAACAGACCTGCTAGAGCCCCACCACGGTGAGTGCCCCCAGGAGCTGCCTGGTCAGGCTCCTGCACGCCCCACCCTCCTCCTGGCCCCGAAGCCTGGGATTGTTTGTGTCCTCCTACTGAGGCTACCAGAGCCAAAGGGAAAGATTGGAAGGGGATGAAGGAGGGAGGGCAGGGGAAGGCAAAGAAGGGGGTGATGTGTGTTTCGTTTTCTTTATTTTATTATTTTTTTTGCACACACCCTTATAAGGCTACTGAAGTCATTACCGATATAATAAACCAACTAGGCAAGTGAGTGCCTCTCACCAATGTTCCCTTCTATAAACACAGCCTGGCCGGCCCCCACGTCCTCTTCCCCCTCCTCTCTACCCTCCGCCCTCAGGGATTTGCTCTCCCCTGACGTTTCTGCCTTACCCAGCCGCTTTTCCTCCTGCTACTTTCCCTTTTTCCTTCACTGGTTGCTGCAGGAGGCCGGAGCCTGCTGCCTGTGAGGGCCTCTGTGGTGGAGGAGTTGGAGCTCATGGTGATGGTGACCGTGATGGGACCCTGAGGCCTGGCTGGCCAGCAAGAGGGCAAGGTTGGCCAGAAGAGGAAGACGGAGAAGACGTGAGGGGGCTGCTGAAGAGACGGGTGGAGACCAGGCTACACACAGAAGAGGCCATCCGCCAACAGGAGGTGGGGCAGCTGGATTTCCGTGACCTCCTGGGAAAGAAGGTGAGCACCAAGACCGTATCAGAAGAAGACCTGAAGGAGATCCCAGCTGAGCAGATGGATTTCCGCGCCAACCTTCAGCGGCAAGTGAAGCCAAAGACTGTGTCTGAGGAAGAAAGGAAGGTACATAGCCCCCAGCAGGTTGACTTCCGCTCTGTCCTAGCCAAGAAGGGGACCCCTAAGACCCCCGTTCCTGAGAAGGTCCCACCCCCAAAAGCTGCCACCCCAGACTTCCGCTCAGTGCTGGGTGGCAAGAAGAAGTCGCCCTCAGAGAATGGGAGCAACAATGCTGAGGTCTTGAAAGTCAAGGCTGGGGAAAGCCCCACGCCTGTAGGCAACACACAGCCAGTTGGGGCCCTGAAACCCATAGGCAATGCCAAGCCTGCTGAGACCCTGAAACCCATAGGCAGTGCCAAGCCTGCTGAGACCCTGAAGCCTGTAGCCAATGCCAAACCCACTGAGACTCTGAAACCCGTAGCCAATGCACAGCCTGCAGGGTCCTTGAAACCCGTAAGCAATGCACAGCCTACTGAGACCCCAAAGCCTGTGGCCAATACCAAGCCTACTGAGACCCTGAAAGCAGCTGGGAAAGAGGAACTCAAGGAGGTTAAGAATGATGTGAACTATAAGAAAAGTCATGCCAGAGCCACAGGCAATGAGAAAAGACCCGAGAGCCAAGGCTCAGCCCCAGTCTTCAAGGAAAAGCTACAAGATGTCCATGTAGCAGAGGGCGAGAAGCTGCTGCTCCAGTGCCAGGTGACCTCTGACCCCCCGGCCACTGTCACCTGGACACTGAATGGAAAGACACTCAAGACCACGAAATTCATCGTCCTCTCCCAAGAAGGTAAACGTGGGTGAGGGTAGGGAAGTTGGGGTGCCTGTACCTGCCTGGATCACTGTCAGAGCATGAAGCTGCAATCTTATTGGTGGTCACTTGTAGCCAGACAGAGCCTGAGTTGGAGTAGACATTCTTTTTCCTCTGTCACTTATGGGATGGACTCCCTGCTGAGGGCCCTTGAGTGTATACATGACCCTACTGTGACGAGAGTTGGCTTTCTGATTTGGGCAGTACACGCTGTGCCTTGGTGCCTGTCTGGCAGAACCTTCTCCTGGCACCCCACCCTGGGCCCCTGTGAACAAACCTATAGGACTGAGTTGTCTAACGTCCCCCCACCCTCATGGAAAGAGCTATGCTTTCAGACTGGGAAAGGGGGGTACCTGGAACTAAGGTCAGCTGGGGCCCGGTGCCCATTACTGATTGAGAAGTGTTATGTGAGTTTAGGAAACAGTGGGTGGTGGCATGCTGGTATGGAACTAGGGCTTGGCATCAGCAACAGTTCAACCTTGAGAACATTGTGGGTCCAAAGGGACCCGTGGGCAATCCAAACACTCTGCACAGCCCGATGGCCACACTCATGCGGGGCAGAGCTGCTCGCTTCCTAATTTGGATGAGACTTTTGTTTGCTGGTGTTTCACATTCTTGGTTGGGGGTGGTGCAAGTCCTGTCACCTATGGCCTTTGGGACTCTGGAGTTCTCAGATGGGCCAGTTTACACCAGAGAAAACGGGAGTAAGAGGAGATTTATCCCCAGGCTCTTGGCATGCTTTGTTCTTCTACATTTATTTATGTATCTCTGTCTCTCTGTCTCTCTCTCTCTGTGTGTGTGTGTATGTGTCGGGGGGACTTTGGTGGATTATGAATGTGACTACACATTACCATGGTACATGTGTGGAGGTCAGAGGAGTTGGTTCTTTCCCTCCACCATGTATGTTCCCTGGAATCAAACTCAGGTAGTTAGGTTGGGTAGCAAGCACCTTTACCTGCTGCTGAGTTACCTTACCAGCCCTCAGTGTGCTTTAAGTCATCTATCCATCCCAAGTCCTGCCAGGAACTTCCAGGTTAGATAACATCCCACAGTCCCCTGACGTGAGTAGTGGAGGGAAGGGGTCCTGCTTGAGCTAGAGCTGACCCTAGTGAGTCATGAAGAAGCTCCCGGGATGCGGCATGTACCTTGAGGTGCAGAGGACAGTCACTGTAGAGGCTGAGTGGACAGGTCTTAGCAAATGCTAATGCACTGAGACAGAGTCCAGCCCCTTCTTCCCCTCCTCGATCTCAAGCTAGCCCCTGGTCACTCCCCTCATCCCACAGCTGTCTACCTCCAGACACCTGGAAGGAGGCATTTACAGGTAGC
Source organism: Ellobius talpinus (assembly GCA_001685095.1). Classification (NCBI taxonomy): domain Eukaryota; kingdom Metazoa; phylum Chordata; class Mammalia; order Rodentia; family Cricetidae; genus Ellobius; species Ellobius talpinus. Next base: position 80,847 of record LOJH01000116.1, on the reverse strand, counting down.
AGCATCATTGTCCCTTATTCTACGGTTCAGCCAGCTAACCCAGATGGGGCCAAAATATACGGAGTCTAAATGTTGAAGGACCACAAAGCAATCTGGAATTTCTTTCAGCAGAGAGAGATGATGTTATCTTCTGCTAGTGTATTGGCACAGTAACTTTTTCACATGGATGTCCCCAGATTGGCAGGATTCTCCAGAAGGTATCTGTCCCCATGTCCGCTAGTTCTGGGTCTGTGACACAGTAGGTCTCGGGGCCTCTGTGATGGGTGAGAAGTCTGTTACAGTGGATGCTATCATTTTCCCTGTTGTACCCAAGGTCCTCCCTCACACAAACAAACTGGAAAGCTTGGCCAGGAGTGTTTCCCAGGTCCCCATGTCCAGTGTCCTCTCTGGGCAGGATGCACCGACCTGGGACATGTGATAGATTCCTTCACAGTCGTGTCCATGAGTACATCAACCTCAGAGAAACAGGGCTTCAAACAGTGGTGAAGGTGGCAGTTCCTAAAGCCAAAGCCACCAATGACCACTTACAGTCTTTTCAACAAACAGTGTCAGGCAGGCCTCAGCCCTGGTTCCAGAAGTGTTCCTGAGCCACTAGCCACTGGCTTCTCTTATGCCTGGGTTGCTTGGAGTAGGCTGTAGAGCAGAGATGTAAACAGCATCTTCGCCTCGCAAAAGGAAGTCCTGACATCCTCAGCAGAAAGCTCCAACCCAGACTCCAAACAATATTCTCAGTACTTCAGAGTAGGAATATCTAGTTTTCATCAGTTGAACACCATGTCCCAATGCCATCTTAGACAGCTTGCACTTCCTGTTCACTTAATTCTCACCCTCCTAGCTATCTTTCTAACAGAGAGGTTAAGTAAATTGCCCAAGGTTGCATAGGTCTTCAGTAAGAGAGCTGGGATTGTACTTCACATAGCTGAGATTTTTGTGACTAGACACAAATATTGGGAGACAGGTGGTACCCTCAGCTTGCCAACCGTCTGGTCTTTGCTCTGTGATGGAGAGAGCAGATCATGATGTGAGCCTCTCTTGCCACAGTAAAGGGGAGAGTGCTTGTCCTCCAGATGCCAGCCCCACCTCCTATACCTACATTCACCAAGTCTTTAAGAGGGATTTGCATTTTAGGGCTTATCAGCTGTCAATCACCTATTTGGTCCAGGAAGGCAGCAAGGTGGCCAGAGGTGAACAAATCTGCTCCTAGTAGATCTGGCACAGAAGACGTAGGCTCAGTATTATAAAACTGTTGAAGCCAAGCACCACAGAGTGGATCTGAGGGGAGTTATAGCATGCTAAGGAAAGGAATGACTGATGGGAAAGCCCCTGGGCTCCCTTGGAGCTCAGAAAGCAAACCAGAATTGGGCGATAGGGAAGTAAATGGTCCCTGTACATTGGGGCACTAAAGGCTGTCTGCTTGCAAATGGACCTATCTGGACTGGCTGTAGTGACTTGGCCCTGATTCAGCCCACATCCTGACAGAGAACATGTCTGAAAGCAACAGAGAGCCATGCAGGGGAGATTTGGGAGAGATGAACGCTACAAACAGTTGGGTTTTAGGGGCTCTGACTGGCTCACTACTGAAGATAGCACAGGGGTTGGTGGTGAGGTCCACACTCCCAAGGTGAGAAGAGCCACAAAGGGAAAGAATCCAGTGCAAGAAGTACAGACATCTGCTGTAAAATCTGTGGCCTGGCTTGAAGGGCAGGGTGATGGCCGGGGCTGAGCACAGAAGAGGGAGGTGGAAAAGACTGAGTGCTCCTGAGCCACAGGGGTATTACCCCTGGAACTCAGTGAGTGACTTGAGGTGATGAGTGGGGGAAAGGGCAATACCCATCTTCCTGTCTGTCTCCCCACCTCTACCTCCGGCTGCGCTGACACCTACCTATCCTGTCAGTCTCCCCCTCTTTCAAGATTCACTTCCTCCAGGATATTTTCTCAGCCCCCTGTCCCTTTAGTCAAGAGACACTCATGCCCTCCTTGTACCCAGTTAATCCGTGGGTTTCAGAAGGCCCACTGCTAGGGATGGCCTGTGTAGGTATGGGGGTTCCTCTCCTGAGCCCCAGGGCCTGCAGGACAGGATCACATCCACCCCTCTTAACACGAAGAAAACCCCTAGAAGAGGTATGATGGTCATTGGTGGGATTTTACCATTAGGTAATTCTCGGAGGGTCAAAGAAGTGGAAGTGGTCTTCCTCATCTGCCCCCAGAGCTGTGGGATATCTGTGTTCAAGAGACCATCAGCTGGACCTGCCCTCTAGGGACAGGCACCTGGGCTTCCCTTTCCAGACCTATCTTGGCTATAGGGGTGATCCTGGAGTCCAGGCAGGGCTGAGGTAGCAATAAAAGGGCCTTTATTTCCAAGGTTTGCTTCCTGACTCCAGGCTGGGCGTCCCCTAGCAAAACACTTCTCCCAGTCTAGTAATGACGCTTTGTTTTTGTTGCTATTATCAAGAGATGATTCATTTTTTAATTGCCTTCAGGGTGGACTCTTATGAAGGCTTTTTCGATCTTGTATAAATTCATCCTGCAAATTACGTAGCAGCTACTACCTACAAAGCATTAATTATACATGGTACCTTTGCTTGTATGTAGACTCCATTTAAAGAACTCAAAATTACCCATTTCTTTCTGTCTAGAAACTTCCTGATTTTTTCAGCAACACATATTAATATATGTTATTGATTATTTGTTCGTGACCTTGTCTTGCATAGATCCTTCCAGGTCACCTGTTGTGGAAATAGCCTCTGTCATTCAGATAATCTCAACTACTATTGCAACTATATTCCAGCATGGTTACTTCCCTCAGAGCTAGCCTGGGAGACAGGAGTGTGATCTAGCAATGGCCTTGAGGTGGGCTTTGCTACCACGGTGTCAGATGCCTGGGGAAGCCCAGGAAAGGTGCAGCTAGAGCTAGGGCCTTAGAGGTGACACCGAGGACACTGTGCCCCAGGAAGGGACCCCAGGTGAGTGACAGTGTTGGTCAATGCCTATTGGGAGGGCAGGTCAGGGAGGCTTTTGGAACCACCAGGAGCCTCTAGGACTTCAGTTAACCTCCTGACCATAATCCTAGCTTCTTCTCACCCCTTCCCAACCCACTCAGGAAAGGGAAGAGCTGGGGGGTGTCTTTAATCACAGAAGAGCCACTTCCTATCCAGGAAGGGCTCTTGGGTAGCTCCTGCTGAACCACTCAGTGGATTCCCACTTCCCATCCCCCCACACTCCTCCTCAATACTCCCTACCAGGCTGACCAGCTGAGGCTTCCAAAAAAAAAATTGCTGGGAAACAGTTTTCTTCTGGAGGTCAAGAATAAGCCGTCCCACAGGAAATACCAGATTCTTCATCTGGGATGGCCAGCCTCCAGCCTGCCCAGTCTTCTAAGCCACGATGCATGTGGCCATGGCTAAGCTCTGCTGGGGCCGTGGAGAGCTGGGAAGAAAAGTGGGCTCTTGTTCAAATATACCACTGCCCTTCTAGCCCTCGCACGACTCTCTACTGTGCCTGTCATTTAAGTTTCAGGCCAAAGGCGGCCAGGGGACCAAAATGTGAAAAACAAAAAGCGGGTTATGAAGCAGGATATAACTTGGGGATGGGGAAATGGAATTTGTCCTCCCAGACCAGGGAAATTCAGAGGTGGGTGGGTCTCTTCCGAGCCTTGTCTTGCAGGCTCAGATAATAGGGGTCATCCTAACATCCTCCTACCCACCAAGATGAATGGACTAGCTCCCTTTGCTCTCCTGTCCCTGTGCCTCCCAGTTCTTACTCTCATGCCAGACTTAAATTCTTTCTGTTGAAGTTGGGACAATATGGTGGCCCATTGCCTTCTCCATGGAAAGACAGTGAGGCCTGTTCAAGAGCTGAGAGGAGGGAGGGGACACAGATCAGCTGTGCTGTCCCACTAAACAGCGTAGCCTTTCCAACTCTGCAGCCTGGGCATGGCCCATGAAACAGTGTAGCCTTTCCAACTCTCCAGCCTCGGCATGGTGCTGTGGGCCCAACTGATGCTTCCCTTGTTCACTAGGTTTCCTGCCATCTGCTTTGTATAACCATGTAACGGTGGGAAGGTAGTGATTGGTTATGTTCCCTCTGGGAACAGTGCCCACTGATCTTGTCCCGCATCCTCCCAGTGACAGTGGCCTGGGGGCTGTGGGAATGGGTAGCTTACAGACAGCAGGGTGGCATGGCTCTGCTCTGTCCTTCTCTTCACTGGTGGCTTGAGGGGGATGCCATACTATAGGCTTGTTCACATGTCTCAAGGGAGGACCTAGCAGGTGGCTGCACCCTTGACTGGCCAGGCTAGCCCCATTCTTAGATGGCCCACCCCTACCCCCAGGAAGTTCTAAAAGAGTCCCGATCAGTCTGAGGATGAGAGAACCGGATGAGGAAGGACTGGATCCCTGAGCTCTTGTATGTTCTCAGCCTGCCTTCCCTCTCAGCCCTCGGAGGTGGTTCTTAGGCAAGGGTAGCCCACACGGACTGTAAGGAAAGAGGCCATCCTCACCCCTCCTGAGGGGGCAGGCAACCCAGCCTTGTAGGAAGGATGCCTCAGAAGTCTTTCTTATGGCCTAGGACCCCTTGGTGGTCTGTCCTTCATAACTCTCTTCCTAAAAAAAGCCATTTGCCAAGTCACACACCACAGCCACTACGCTCTCACAGGAGAGCTCCCCAAAGGCCAGTGTCCCTGTTAGACACGGGTTCCCACCCTCTCCTACTTACCTGTTCACTCAAACCTCCCTTTACCTTGTGCTGGTGAGATGTCTCAGTGGGAACGTATGCCTGCCACCAAGCCTGATGACCTGAGTTTAATCCCTGGTGGAAAGAAAAAGCTTCCTGAAAGTTGTCCTCAGACCTCCACACATACATCATAGCAAACACATGTTTGTTTTGGTTTTTCAAGACAGGATTTCTCTGTGTAACAATCCTGGCTGTCCTGTAACTTACTCTGTAGACCAGGCTGGCCTCAAACTCACGGACATTTGCCTGCCTCTGCCTCCCAGCTGCTGGGATTACAAGCGTGTGCCACTGCTGCCCAGTCAAACTCATGGTTTTTGTTTTTTGTTTTCTTAGAAACTCACTTTACCAAGCAGTATCCCCAGCATCGCTGCTAGGTGACTCCTTCCTGGCCACTGTCGCCAGGAGATTGTACCTGGCTGCTTATGCTCTCTGTGTAGGGGACAGGCAATGTCCATCTGCCCCTCCCCCTTCTTTCCACTGACAAAGGCTTGTCTCCCTCCTTCTGCAGCTTCCTGAGAGCCCTCCAGTGGGGGAGGGGGTCCTGAAAGATTGATTGGGAATTAGGAGTTAGGCTCCTTTGGAGCAGGTTATCAACAGAGAGTTTGAGGATTCAGAGAGAGCCAAATTCTCGCCTGGCCTCTGCTCTTGGATTCTGAGAAGGGGCTTGTAAGGACACCTTCTGTGCTCCAGCTACCAGGGAAGGTACTGCGCCCTTGCCTGGGCATTCACACATTTCTGTTCTCCCCCCACAGGCTCACTATTCTCCATCTCCATCGAGAAGGCACTGCCTGAGGACAGGGGCTTGTACAAGTGTGTAGCCAAGAACAGCGCTGGCCAGGCCGAGTGCTCCTGCCAAGTCACTGTGGATGGTAAGTCATGCTTACCCATTGCTGCCACACAGGGCCCATCTCTTGGCCCCTCCTACATCTGAATGACTCCCCACCCCAATTTGTCCCCAGCCTTACTTTAACATTCATTTGGTGAGACTCCAGCTATAAGAAAGAAAGAGAGAAAGAGAGAAAGAGAAAGAGAAAAAGACAGAAAGAGAGAAAGAGAAAATGAGTCAAGAAGGGAAGTGACAACCTCACCTTGATTACCTGGCTGCCCCCATGGCCTCTTCCTGTATCTCTAGCCAGGAAGAAGGGCTGTTCACCTTCTCCTCCCCTCCCTGTCTTGACCTCCACACCCAGAAGCTTCTGGGCAAGGAAGTCGGGCACAAGGGCACCAGCAAGAGAAAGGGCACACCCACAGGAAAATGACTCTAAGTATTTGACAGACTACAGCAAGCAAGTGTGTACAGTGCTGGTGCCCAGGCCCCCTGAGGAACCTTGACCTGAGGACAGAGCTGAGTGTGCAAGTGTCCTCCAGGAGAAGGTGAGTCAGGCTGAGGTGGGGGAGAGAGGAGAACAGGGCTAATTCTGCCAAAAAGAAAACATGACAGCCAGAGAAGGGGCGAGAGAGAGAGAGAGAGAGAGAGAGAGAGAGAGAGAGAGAGAGAGAGA